>MZNV01001837.1:0-117078 GCA_002081555.1 Protostelium mycophagum | reverse complement strand
GGCCCCCGCTATGCGAGCTAGAGCCTGAGAGGACCGTAGAGCCCCATAGAGGTCCTGGAGACACCGCGACGAGAATAAAGAGAATAAAAAGAGAATATAGAAGGGTCGACACTCACCGGTGGGGGCGGTCTGGGTGGGCACAGGAGTACCTTGAACAGTGTAGGCCTTCCCAGGTGTTTGATGTCGTATACCTATAAGATTCTCTCGAAGTCCTGTCGTATTGTTGAGGAGGACAAGGCTGCCTGGCACAAGACTATAAATATTCTCAAGGGTGGCTTGGTCATGAGCTGAGGGAGGAGTTGCAGCTACAGCCAACACAGGGGCAGTGGCTCCTGTTCCTACATGGTATGTAACTACATTCATGATCTGGAATGAGTCAAAATACAGAAGAGAACCGACGCCGACGTCTCTCGAAGACCGAGGACAAGATCTGTTCGACGATCAGAAAACGTAAACGAACACCGACGTCTATAGCAGGCGTCTAATTTTTGGGTGAGGCGTATATTATTACCTTGTATATAACTTGAATTATGGCCCACGGCGAAGAGATGGTGGACGATCATGGCCACATCAACAGTTAATTTGGTCGTTAACATCGACTTGTGAGTAACAATCACAATAACCCGATTGCATTCTTAATCTTCTTATAGTCTGGCTGTAGACGAACAGGATGAAGAGATACCTGTTTCATATCCCGCAGAAATGTCTATAGCCGACCTAGCGGAGCAGTTTGAAAAACAACATCCATCGAAAAAGAGATTTCTGCTCAAATACCACAGACTGGCCTTCGTTAAGAACTCCAAGACGGTACACGATCGTTTTCACTTTGTGATCTTCTTTTCTTTCTTCAAATTATTGTCTACTGATGATCACATATTAAACTTTTCAGCTATTCCGTTTTCTTCCCTCTGAAACACTTGGTGAGGCAGTAGAAAAGATAGATAGGTGGATATTTGGCATGTCATTCTTAATTCTGATCTTCTTTAGAAAATTAGGCAGAAGCTTGAAGCACTACAGAGTAACTTTCCAACCCAATTTCTTCTGGAAGAGTCATGAATTGGAGGGGATCGCCCAAGAGGAAGAGGTCGGCCATTTTTGATGATCCATCTTGACAAAGACATGTGTCACCTCTACATCTTGAAAAATGACATCAATCAAAAGATCTGACGTAATCAGTGGGGCAGGGAGCAATACGCATTGACCAAATACATGTACAACTTCTTCAGGGTATAATTTTATGTTAATACATATTTAATTATTTATTATTTCATTTCGAAATATTTCACCTTCAAAACGTGAAGTTTTGGCTGAATCTTGTTAGGTATTGAATTTACGCAATAAAGTGGGGTACAGCAGCAAACAGAATCAAGCCGTTTTCCCCACAAACTTATGGACCAGAAAATATTCTCCAGAGGCCATCTACGCTGTTGTAGAATGGAATAACCAGAGATCACAATTGGAATTAAGATATCATGCTACCTCCAACCTGCCCGAGTGGTGCCTCAGTGTGAGTTTAAATTTAAATTTTGAATTTTATTTTGTGGTTTGTTACAAAGAAAAAAATCAAATTCAGATCTTTTGACATTTTTTGTACATTTTTACGAGTTTTCGCCGAATTTTCATTCATTTTTCACAGGTCAAGCCTTCTCCAATTAACTGGACCGAACACCCGGAGCAGCTCGTGTACAACCCCGAAATTTCCGTGGAATTTCACTCAGACCAACTGTTACAATACGTACCAGACCGCTTGAGAATCCCTTCAGATCAAGCCGTTGTAGACAGAGACCTGAAATATGCGATCGAGTCTGCGCGCGCCAGAATCAGTGCTAATTTCAGACTGGGAGTTCCGGGGTATTACCACAAGCAGGACAAGATGCAGTTGATGATGCCTCTGCATGTGTGGGGGAGTGACGTGAGTTTTTTTTTTGATTCTTTATATAGTTCCTCTATAAATAATATTGTCATGGTTGTGCAGGCAATTCAATTGAATCTGTGCAAAATTTTTCTGCACAGAAGTTGTATAGCAAATTGATCCAAGTGTTTTTGTCTTGCGGCTTAAATTTGAGTTGTTTACATTTTGTGTTTGCGGCTTTGTCGTAAAATGTGTCTTCTGGCGTCTTTCATTCATTTAATGGAACAATCTCTATATTCAAGTGTAACAATACACTGTAGTTGTGCCCAAGTCTATTCAAAGATGCGGCTTTGGCACAGACCACCAAAAACAAGCACAAAACACCAGAGGAATGCATCTTTGCGGCAAAGCCGCAACAAATACATATCTTTAATACTCCACTTTTACATAGAAAGATCCGCTGATCATTCCAGCTCGCCCTCGTTGTAGAGCTGATTGTAAACGAGAACGAGAACAGAAAATTCTACAAAGCGAGCCACATCCTCAGTATCGAGCAAGCGTACAGCAACGCCAGGCTTATTGGAAGACTTGAAGACACGTGGCTTGACCCCAAAAAATGTGTACAAGGAGGGGGTGATGAGGAGGAGGAAGAAAGACCCAGGAGTTTCCACGGTGAGTCACGTGACCGTTGTCATGACGACGGGTTGATTTGTACAGACGACAGGAGAGGTTATAGGGGCAGGGAGAACACAGGGGGGAGGGAGGACAACTACAACTCGAACTATAATAGGCCTCCGAGAAGAGAATATGACAATCATTACAAGGCAGAAAGGCGGGAAAATTCAGGAGAAAATTCGCGCGAATATCACCGCGAGAACCGCGAAAATGCGCGGGAAAATGTCCGTGAGAATGCGCGGGAAAACGTGAGAGACAACGCGCGGGAAAATGTCCGCGAGAATGCGCGAGAACACGAAGGGGCAAACTACAACAGGAGAGGAAGGGGTGGATTTCAGAATAAGAGGGGGACTTCTGAATCCCAAGTGTGGAGAAAGAGGGAGGATAAGCCACAAGAGGAAAAATCTAACCAACCAGGTGAGTTGTAGATTGTCGACACATGTACAAACATAGGATTCCATCTGAGATTTCGCAGAACCTCAAGAGCAATAACTGCGAGCATCGTTGAAATAATAATAAAAGTTTAATTTTTAATCTTGAAATTTAAATAAAAAAGTCTTTGTATCGAGAGTCTCAGAACATGATGGACGATCAGAGGTGCTCGAGCTGCAAAGAGGACAATTGAAAGACATTTTATTACGGAGGCGCGCTGCCTTCACGATTTGTATGTCTTTAAGACAGTGGAGACGTCCACTCTGCACATCGGACACTTTTGCATTCCCTGTGCGCACTTGAAACACACACAAATGTGCCCACATGGCACGAGTACACAGTCCATAACTCCTTCAAAGCACACTTTGCATTCTTCTGCTTCGTTCTCCTTCTCTTCTTGCTTCGGCTCCACGTTGCCGACAGCAGCCAGTGCCTTTCTCTTCTCTAACTCTTGCATGATCTGTGCTCGAGTTGGGTTCACATTCTTCTGATCAGAGGCTCGTATTGTGTATATGGAGTCCAAAACTTCCGCCCTTTTGTATCCCACTGAGCACATCTCTTCCACCATTCTCTGATCAACTGCCATTTTTCTCTGCTGCCAGACAGATGGTTCATCTGCGGAGGTATCCTCTGACACTGCTCCTGATTCAAAGTCGAGAAAGATCTGTTTGATTGGCCTCTTTCTGGCAAAATCCACTGGCTTCTTTCCGTTATAGTTGGTTATGTTACTGTCTGCGCCCTCGTCCAAGAGTACTTCTATGACGGATTTGTGGCCATTTAATGTGGCGAGATGGAGGGGTGTTTCACCTGAGGCACCGACGGCGTTCAGATTGGCTCTCTTTTCGATGAGAAACATGACGACCTCTAATCTTCCTTCCATGGCCGCGATATGAAGAGCAGATCTATTCATTGGACCGACGACGTTGACATTCACTCCTTTCTGCTCCAATTTCTGTAGTTTAACGAGATCTCCCTCTCTAGCAGCAGTCATAAACTCTGATTCCTGTGTTGCTGCCATTTGGTTTTTTTGGAGATGAGAAATGGCAATTGTTACAGGATCAGAATTGCTTCGCCGAAGGCATTGACGAATCTACAACTTGGAAACTTGTGATTTTATTTGCCAAGTCACGGTGTCATACTGACATGTCTCACTTTGTCGGTGTTGAACCTACAACGGGTATGATGAAGCTGTTTTGCGCGAATACTGCCATCCCATAATGAACCTTTCAGAATTTATGAAACGAACTCTGTCACACTCCAGGAGATTGGTTTAGGACCAGCTAAGATAGCCATTGTAGCAAATCTCACCACTGCCACCGATTTAGAGTTGTAGTCAATGATATTAATATCGAATTTCTTGCCCGTCAAGGCCAAGGCCCCCGTTCAGAACATGTCTCCAGGGATCGGGCCTTTGTGATGTAAATTTCACAGAACATTCTTTTTATGTTTTTTCTCATTTTGTCCTAAGACAGTAGCACACAATTTATTATTAAGATGGTTGAGTCACCAGATGTATTGGAAATATGGCTAAAGAAGCAATAATTGGAGGAATTGAGATTCTTGCAGCAGTCGATCACTTTCTACTTGACAGCTGCCTCTTTGATCATGTTTTGGGGAAGCATATTAGTAAGCTCACAGCAAAATTTCAGGCCTGAAAAGCAGGAGTCAGTGGCCAAGTAGACGAACACATCACACTGCACTTCTAGAATAGACATGTCGTCAGTAACAGACGCATAAAGAGTAGTTATTCTACAACGCCATTCACATCATCATTGAAAGAACAAAAGACGAGTTTATAGTATGACATCCTCTTTGTTGATTCTGTTGGTCCTGCTGACGATGAAGAACAGCACGATGGTCAATATAGAGGACGGGATAAAGATGAAATCAAACCATCTGTGGTAAAAGTTGAAGCTGATGTCACCCAAAACTTCACTGATGATGGCTCTGCACGTGTCAATGATGTCACATGAAAGACTTGACGTTCTACAACGAGACATACCTGTATTCTGCGGGGAGACTCATTCGAATGAGAAGTACGGAGGAGACAAAGTACATTCCCATGACTTGTGCTAATAACAGAACAATGTTGTTTGACGTCACACTGCTCGAATATTCATAGAAAAACTGTGAGTAATTTCAGTAAAATTATTTTCACAAGAAAATGGAAGATTTTGCAGAAAATAAAATATTCACCTTCATGATGACATTAAGAAATCCTCTGATCGATGTCGCGATGATGATGCCGACAAGTATGAAGGAGATGTGCTGCGACCAGAAGGGCACGTCTATGGGAATATTGAGTCCGTTAAATAAGATAGAGAGTCCTCTTGTCACTGGATCCATGGAGATCTGCCGATCAAAGATGATGTTTATGAATGACTGTGGAATGTCATCATGATGTCAAAAAAGAATTTTTTTAAAATGATGACGAGAAATATTGAATTCTATTTTTAGACTCACCATGACGATCTTGTACAGACAATAAGCTGAGAAAAAATATCCCAAGATATTGTAGACTTTTCCTTGAAATGTCTTGGCGAAAATATTCTTGGATTTTTCGTTACGTAATTCGTCCATTTCTAAAAATAGCTCCCTTGACAGCTCTTCATACACCTTTATGTTGCCCTCGTCATTACTCTTGGATTTTTCATAGAATCTTCCCAGAAAATTCCCGCCAGTGTTCGTTGTAGATGTCTTTTTCCTGTCGTTTAAAACTTTTTTCTTTTTTGCAGCAATTAAATTGTCCAGTGTGATGTGAAGTTGCTTCTCGGCTTGGGATATTTGCGAATCATTGACAGATGACCTGCAGAATTCAACATAGAGGCTTTAGCTGGTCGAAATCAAGTGATTGCAGAAGGTGCGTGTATATTCCAATGAAAAAATCACATATCCATTCGTGCGACACCAACAAAAAATTTTCAAAAAAAGTATTTCTGGCAAGTCGTAATACAACATAAGTGAATGAAATACCTGAATAGTGACATATTGCTGTATGGGTAATTCACCGCTCCAAAGCCAGAGAGGAACGCCATCACCTTGGAAACATCATTCTTGATTTCATTTTTAGTTTCGTTTTCGGCAGAAAAATCTTGTAGCAAAAAAAACTCTCGTGGCGCTTTGTACTACCATCGCGTTTATCATACGAAAAATCCGCAGCATTGTGCGGAAATTCTATTTTATTGATTTATAATTTCACATTCGCGACAAAAGCCACAAACCACCAAACTTTACAAAATCACCAGTGAAATCTCAACAAAAATATTTTATCATTTGCCTCAAACAACACAAAAATATGTGCAAAAAACATTCTAAGAATGCGGCTTCACCGTCTCTGCGTTGTTATCCTACAACTCTCTCGCAGACAATAAATGAATTGATTTTTTCCGAATGATCATTTGAAGATATGTTATCACCCACCGTCACACCTAAAACCCCGATTCGGCCAATACCAAGCTCTACAGAAAACCAAGTTGTAGATTGCCCAGCGCTTTTACTCAGTGGAAAAGGCTCTCCAATTTTCCAAAATAAATACAAGAAGAATAATTCGGCCATGGCTGTAAAAGCGACTACCTTACGTATGTCTCTGATTCCTGGAACGTAGTGTCAGGTTTACAGAAGTGTAGAGAGAAGAGACTTACGCATGGAGTTGAATAAGAGCCAGAATTGATAAGTAGGTAAGATGATGACCAAGCCAAAGAACATCGAGTAGAGATCCAACTTCCAATTGAACCATCTGATGCTGTACGGATTTAATGATTTCATTTTCTGGATCGACATGATTTTAGAGGCCTTTTTAAACGAACTTTAATTCTGCTCCGAAAAACTGATTCAATCATAATGTTGAGATTGGAGGATGACTCACCTCCTGTCGGTAATATCAAAGATTTCGAAGATGATCAGCTCAAACATTGAGCAAGACAGAGTAAATGTCAGAGAAAAAAGAACCTGTACTGTTCCTTTCTTAACCTCATAGTCCTTAAATAGTTTGGCCCTGAAGAAAAGCCATGCAAATGTAAAAAAAAGAGTCTGAGATATCAAAATTAGGATCTCTCCTTGTATAACGCTTCCCCAGCTCGTGAAAGAGTCTGACATTCGTATCTTCCGGGGATTTTTAGATATGACGATGATGAGTGGGACCAAGAATTTATGCCTTCTCATTCCGATGAAAACGCTCCAAATTTAGTTCGACGAGACAGCCGCACACCTTCCCATGCAAGATCATGTCTCACCAGTGAGATTCATTCGTATTTATTCTGTCTAAACACTTTCAGATCGTTCAATGAGCTGTGGCATCATGCCATGGCCAAGCTGGACAGTTGTTTTCAACAATACGAGCTCCCAGGTCTTGCACTTTTGTCCGATGGCACACGAAAACCTCAGGTGAGATATCCACTTCAGATCGAAAGACGTTGAGGGCTCTGATCATCACATCATTATCTGTGAAATCAGTCTTAAACAATCACAACGCAGAAGGATGAAATATTTCTGAAGTGATCAGACGTTTAACGAAATATGGCATCAGTACAGTCGTCTATACGTCCAATATGTCTGTATTTTTAGGGAACTGGAGGACAGCCACGATCAGATCTCACATCCACAAAAGAGAACTGATATCAAGATGATGCTGGAGGCTGTTGGAGGAAGAATTTTGGAAGTTAAAGATGTAAGATCAATCAGATGTTTCGGCTACAAAAATTTTTAAAAATCGAAAATTTTTGGTGATGGAGCAAAAAATAACTTTGAGATCGAATGGTGAATGAAAATTTTTTCTTGACATAGCGCAGGTGTTGGTAAAAATAGACCAACAGGAATTTATTAATTTTGATCATATACTGCTCGACTCAAAACTCACACCTGGTATGTTGGAAGTACCAATACCGAGGTATTTCGTGGAAGATCGACAAGTAGAATTGCAAGAGCGCGAGAAATTATTGGTGAGCAGAAATCTGAGATGTAGATTTTGCTGTATAGAAGTGAAATAATTCTTTTTGATGTGATAAAATCTGGCACATCATCAACAATATGATGACGCGAATCTGTATAACAACACAAAAATAATACGCGCAGATCGCATTAATCAGCCGTACAATCAAAGTCCCACCAGAAAACGAGACAAACTCAATCTCCCCCATGTCTTTAGAGGAGGCCATCCGAATTATACAAATCAACGAGAGAGGTAGACAAGGCAGGCAGCGCTTTAAAGAAGCGAAGGAGATGAGAAGCCACGAGAAGGAGCCGGTGAAGGCAAAGACATCCAAGTATAATTTTCAGCCTGATGAAGCGGCCAGCAGAATACAAAAATGCTTCAGAGGTCATCTGGCCAGAAAACGGTGAGATTTCCGTGAAATTCTAGAGATATTCATTGTAGACAGGACGAAACAGATGAGAAATGAAGAATTAGTCTTTGTGAAAATGCAGGCAAAGGAATCAGGACAAGAATCCAACCCAATCGCAAAGTTGCAGCAGACTCACGCACTCAGAAAATTGGTTCAGAGTAATAACCAACAAGAATACCAAGAAGCTCTAGTCACGATCAAGCAAAAGTGAGCACCAAATTTTACAATCACAGGAGCGCGAAGCGCCTCAGAAAAACGGTCATGAAAAACACAGATACTCACAGTGAACAGACTACACGAAGCTGAAGGACCAGAAATCAGAGAGAAGATGCAGGCGGATATCCGTAGCTGGATTGTATCTCACAAGGAAGTCTATGGGAAGTTTCCATTTTTTCCCGCCATTGAAGAGGGTGGCAGTCTCAAAATTCCGGAACTACTGGAACAACAAGTACGAATTAATGGCTGATATTGCTGGGATCACAGAATCATCTCCGCATTACAGCGTTGTAGATCCTGGCAGTGTTATTTTGTCGGCGAGGCCTCGCAATTTCAGTACCCTTTCTGAATTATCCAGGAGATTGACAGTGGTGCCAAGACCCTCCCGCCCCTCAAAAATGCTCGGGGAAAGACCCCCATCAAGGGGTCGAAGCCCACTACATCGGCACCAAACTCTCGACCAACCACCCGCGGCACTACAACGGTTACACGGCCATCTACAAAAGCCACCAGCAGACCAAGCACAAAAGGTGAGCGCTGAACATATCAACGAATGCCAAAAGATCTGCGAAGACTAAAATACAAACCACCGAAAACATGCTCAGAAACACTTCAAAAATGCATTTGACGTGATCAAATCAACAAATCCATTGCTATTTGTCACAAACAGTAAACCAAAATCCTTGCAAAACTCAAAAACACCCACAAAAACATCATAAATAAAACTCCACGGTGAAACCGCCACAACAAACGCGCAGCACGACTCCAATGCTGAGATACTGCAGGCGCGTACACCTCCTACAAAAGGGGAGGGAAAAAGGACGACGAAGAGAGTACGCCCGTACTTCCCCCAGAGTCCAAGTTTCTGCAGACTATCCAGACCACACTAGAGCGATTCAAAGAAGTGTGGCATAACAGAGACGAATCGAGCAATTTCACGCAGAAACACGACGCAGAATTGACGAAGGACGGGTTGCGACCAGATGTAGAGAAGGAGATCAGGGCGGCTGGTGAGTCGAACCCATAATCAGAGTTGTGCCAAAGTGTATTCACATTCCGAAATGCCACGAACCTCCAAAACATGTTTTTAATGTCTTTTCACAAGATCTCGTGGATGATCAATTGGCGGATCATTTTGTCTTTGCGGTTTAGAATGATGTCTGATCTCCTCAGTGGACGCACAATTACGCATAGAATTGGAAGGGCTCAGGGCCAGTGTAGAAGGAAAGAAGAAGAAGAAGGGAAAAATCGCCAAAAAAAAGAGGAAATTGAAGAAGAAGGGTGACATGACTTCAGATCGCAGCATCGAATCATTACACGGAGAGTTGGTCATTAAAGAGCTCATCATCAAATGTCCCGAGGTGATCACCAAGAAACACCGTTGTAGACTGAGCCATCACAGGTGCACCTTCGGGAATTTATCGGGGGAGATCGGTACCATGGTAACCAGCCTGTAGTATTTAACCCCAACAAGCCACTCAACAAAGCGGCAAGAGCAATTCATGGAAATGAAAATAGAGACATCCCCTCGTTATCGGAGGTAGGTGACGTCATCATGTGGCACAAAGAAATGTGCCGAGGGTATCTACAACGGTGTAATAACTCTTGCAGGTCAGAAGAGCCATTACAGAATATTGTATATTGCCGCTAGGTTCAGACACAATACACAAGAACGCACCCCTCACAAAGACAGTCCTCTTATTTGGCTTCAGCGGCAAGACGATGCTGACTCATGCTGTGGTAACAGAGACGGGTTCTGTCCTCTTCGACATAAGTCCGGCACATTTCCACAAAGTAAAGAGGGTCTGATGGAACTGTTGCTGACTGATGCACAGGTCATTCCACCTGGCGAGATCAAGATCACAATGCACATGGTCTTCAAAGTTGCAAAGACAATCGCACCCTCAGTCATACTCATTGATGACTTCGACAAGGTGATGATGTCGATGTCATCCAATGATTCGATGAAAGTCCAAGTTCTAAAGAGTTGTAGGTTGTTCGTCGTGACAAAAAATCACAAGGACCGGGAGAAGCCTCTGTCGCCGCAAAGAATATGTACAGAAAATTCCTCATGCAACAGCTAAGAGGACTGAAAGCCGTCGATCGTGTCCTCGTGATCGCCAACACGAAATTCCCCCACCGTGAGATTTTTTCGTTGTAGATGAGACATGAAGTAAATGACTCGTTGTAGTTGGTGGCAAAAAGATGCTGTCATTTGCACAGAAGAGTATATTCATACCCCTCCCGGATTATGCAACGAGGGCCCTGCTTTGGAGCCAACTGATCAAAGCAGGAGGTATAGTTCATCTAGAAGGTCACCACTCAGATGATGTAGGGGGGAAGATCACGCCAGAACTAGATATCAGTACACTTGCACACATATCAGAAGGCTATACTGCCGCCGCGGTACGTGGCTTTGTACGGTACTCTTCTAAGCTAAACTCTACAGATACAAACGGCAGTGGGCGAAACTTTGATGGCAAATAGAATCCAAATGGTAAAATGCATCGTCAAGATCATCCTTGCTGACCATTTTAGATCGATAAGAAGCCACTTACGTGCTCAGAGTTTTCACATTCACTGTCAAAATTAAACTCTCAAAAACTGGATGATGACAACTTCAAGGTAAGAAATCAATCTCTAAAGAAGCTGAATTCCTCCAGAAATTCATGAACAAGGTGATCATCAAGCCATTGTCTTTAGAGATCGAAGGTCTCACCCCTCCTCGTAAAGACTCTAAAAAGGAAGGAAGTAAAGATGGCAAAAAAGATGCAAAGAACAAGCCAAAAAAATAGACAAAAATTCACATCTATTTCTTGTTCTTGTTGGGGTAGTACTCCAGGTCTACGATGTTAGAATGCAAAGCTCTATACTTGATGGACTGTGTCTCCAGCTTGCCCAACTGCTCAGAATAGTGGACCTCCGTGCTTATGACTTGTTCTGCGTTGCTGGTATGCTTTGTCATTTCTCTCAGCTCGTTCAACTCCTTTTGTTCTCCAGAATGAAGGAGCTCGCCCTCCTCGGGTGGAAGGACAAGTGCGGTGATATCAGGTTGAGATTTCTCCAAGCTGGCAATGTAATCTTCGTATTGTTGATCGGCCGCTTCTTCATCGGCTGGTCTTTCAGTAGGAAGTGTCTTCTCGAAATCATCCTCCAACTTTCTCCATATCCGCCTGCATCATAATTAGTTCAATGACGGATTAGTCTCATCAAACTCACTCGTATTGGTCTGCAATTGTACTCTCATTTGTGTACTTGGGGAATTCGTCTATGTCCTTGTCTAATTCAGGATCAAAGAAACCACGATGGATCCTTCCAAAAGGTGTCAAATCATTCCTTTCCACATCTGGTTCGAAGAGAGTGAGCTGTGCTCCCAGTAGTTCAGTCTCCAGATCAGATGCAAACTGCTTCTCCTTAAACCATTTTTCTGTCGCTGCATAGGCCTTGTCCTCTGAAAGACCCTTGCTCTGGATTAACTCGATCTGCTTTGCCACAAAGACATCTGCTGGTGATGTGATCATATATTCGGCCGTATTTTCGAAGGGGAAAAATCTGAGAGGATAGAGATGACCCTCGGGGTTCCTCTTCAAGTATATGTCCCTCAATCTGTCCTCTGGGTAGACGATTTTGGTAAGCTTAGGTGTGTTCTTTCCGGGTTTTGGAGGGGCAATTGGAGGATGAGTGGCCAGATAATCGAACCACAGAGGTTTAGAGATGACACCCGCTCTCAATTTGATCTTGGTGTCCGAAAGAAGAGACCAGGCCTTTGGGACTTTATGCATTTTGTGATCTGATCTTTGTTGCAGAAAAATTCTATTTTTTTTCACTGGGAATTTCTTTCTGTGTTTTCGATCTCATCTTCCAGGCCTCGTGATTCGCACATAAGGCGGCAACAAGGTCCACATCTTATCCAGCGACAAGATTGAAAGAGAGAAGACTACACAAAACTGCTCGAAAGATCATCATACCTCCAGCGAACTTTTGTGCGCGCTGAGGACCACCTTCGTCAGATATAGACTTAAACAACATAAAAAGTTCGAAGGAACGACTGCGAGATGGCATCAGTCCGAAGGAGAGTGAAAGTATACCAATTAGACGATAATGTACAATGGGAGGACAAGGGGACGGGTCACGTCGATTGTGTTTTCTTAGAGGTCTGTGTTCATTTTCTACGAATTTAGAAATCATATTAATACCGAGATCTAATTGAAGGAACTCCGGTGGTTTTATATCTTATGGTCGCCTTTGTAGGCATTGGTTTCGTTAATCCTAATTCAAAGACATTAAGTGATCCTCACATTAATGAATGATACAGAAACATGATGGCATGAGCCTCATTGTTCGCTCAGAGCGAGAACCAGATAGCTTGTTATTAGAGTCTAAGATCTTTATGGACGATGTCTACCAGTTGCAAGCAGGTATTCATGATACCACCTGGTGGCGTCATATGCATTTCTAATTCTTCATATCTAGACACCCTGATCGTATGGAATGATCCAGAGTCGGACGTCGATCTCGCTCTGAGCTTTCAAGAATCAGTTGGGTGCAAGGAAGTCTGGTGAGGGCTCGTATTTCTCCTTCGTAGTGAAAGTGACCTTCAAGACCTTCTGCCTAAAGATCATTTAATGTTTCAAATGCTCATTTTTGAAGGGACCAAATCTGTTCAGTCCAAAAGATAGACAATGAGAACAACGCCAGAAAATCGAGTATATATTTCTCATTATTCATGATCGATCATACACTCTATCTTATCGAGGCTCTTCAGGCATGCAGCCGCTGCAGATCGACAGATGATCTGTCATCTGTGCATATAGAAGCCAAATGTCACTGATGGCACTGCCGGCTTTGCCAAACAACAGCAAAAGATTAACTTAATTTCATCTCACATCGACATCATGTCCATCGCTGCACAGAGACCTTTTAGGATCATGTGATCATTCATCATCTCATTCATATGACAGAGGCCGATCACAGAGTTGAACTACCCGCACCAACCCTCGAGAACTTGGAAAAAATAGACAAACTGCTGGCACATGCCAACACAAACTCTAAGAGGGAGCAATTGTCCCATTCTATACTGAAAGATGTGAGATCTTTAAATACACATTTTATCGTAGATGAAAAACATTTGTAAAACAAAAACACTTTGTGGCCTCTGCAATGCTGCATATAACACCACAATATCCACCTTCTAAACGAAAGAATTCTTCTTTCTGCAGGCGCGAGGCGCCGCTGCGGCCCTGCCGCAGTGTACCATCTTGTGACGCGTTGTAGACTGACAATTGTCAGAATTATCTGAATAAGCTGATCCAAGTCTTCGAGACGGTGGAGGACTTGGAAGACAAACCCTCTCTACACCTCCTCTTCAACATATTTAAAAACATAGGTGAGTCTCCATGACAACACATGTCATATATGACGTCATGACCCCACTAGTTCTGCTGAACGACACGGCTTTGTTTGAGACCTTATTCAACGATCAATATATATTCGGTGTGCTCGGCGCATTGGAATGTGAGTGGCGTAAACTATAAATATATTTACACTATTGTAGATGACCCAGAGCTGTCAGTGGCTGTGAAACATCGCAACTATATAAAAAACCAAGTCGTGTTCAAGCAGGTAAGGTTTGACCCGTTTTCACATTCAGCGTAAAGACTCGGATTGTGGTTGCATAGCAATGGACCTCTATCATGTTACAAGACACTTTAAATCTCCACAAAGTCAATCTGACTCGTCGTAGATCGCTCCGTTCCGGTCAAACGAAGTCCTGGGAAAAATCCACCAGTCCTTCCGTCTACAATACGTAAAGGATGTGGTTCTCCCCAGGGCCCTCGACGACCCCACCTTTGGAACTATAAATAGCCTCATTTTCATCAACAATGTGGAGATCGTGGATATCATCTTGTACGACGAGAGATTCCTCACGACAGTGTACGTAATGGAGAATTCCACCAAGTTTCTTCCAGATCTCTGACACTCTGAGACTTTGAGACTGAGAGTGACAGGTTCAACAAGATGAAGTCAAAGGAGAGTACAGACGAAGAGATGAAGGACTGCATCTCCTTCTTGCAGGAGTTTTGCAACTTGTCTAAACATCTGCAAATACAGCCCAGAATTGTATTCTACCAGTGAGTAGTTTTAAACTTTGTTTCGAATTTGCGGCAAAGGCGTAATTATGTATGCAGCAGAGCCGCAGAAATATCGTTTTGAAAATCAATAAACAATGTTACTAAAAGCATCTTTGCGGCGAAAGCCGCAAGCACAAAATGTTCTGGAAGTTGTTCCAAATCTCTGATTTGGATTTTAATCTAATTTGGAGCATGTTTTGGTGTCTGAACGATGATAGAATTTCATCAAATTTGATTCATGCTACATCTTTTGTTGCGGCTTTGCCGCAGAACAAAAATCCTCTTTGATGCAGCTCCATCACCATTCAGTTGTGCCACAATTTTAAAAAAAATCTGGAGATCTACTTATATAAAAAGAAGCAGAGATTTGAACTGACAAATGCAGAACACTTCATCGTTACGGTTTATGCCAAGTTTTAGAATCTACAATTCAACATCCCAACTTGGCTATACGTCTCACCAGGTGAAATTTCCCAGAATTTTCTCAGAATGTTCCGTGTCTCCATGAATTTTCCTGAAGATTTCAGCATACACATATTGGATTCAATTATGGGCCAAGACGCCTCCATGATTCGATTGTATATCTTGTCTCAAAAGCCAGATCCTAAAAATAGCATCGGACCCACCTCCAAGCCCACTGGGGGTCAAGAAAAGGTCGAAGAAAATTCCTACGGTATGATGAGGAAGATCATGAGTGGATTTTTGCATGATGAAGAAGTTGGTATCCGTCTACAACTGAGAGAGATTTTACGCGCCATGCTCGAATATTCCAACATGGAGGAGGTGAGTTTTTTGGGAAATTTCTGGATAATCTGAGACTTACGCGTTGTAGACGACAGAAAAGGATGATTTCTTGAGTATGTTTTACAGCGATTTTGTACCCAAGATGGTGGAGCCTCTTAACGAAGAATCAAGTGAGTGAAATTTCCCCGAATTTTCCCAGTCTATTTTCCACGATCTCCATGACATCATGGATCATGATCATGACAATGCACAGACGCCCAGCTGTCTGTAAAGGAGAACATCTGTGATCTCTTAGGCTTCTGCGTCCAGCACCACGGCTATAGAATCAAATATTTTATATTGAACAATAACATACTGAGTAAAGCTCTCAAACTGCTCCAGTCAAACGAGAAGCACATCGCTCTAGGTAAAATAATCCGGAAATAATTTATATTCTCTGCATATGAGTAAGAGTTGTATAAAATGTATTTTTGCTGCAAACCAAAATAATGTTAAAAATACACGTTCTAACTGTATGATTACGATGATCTACAACACTGACCTGTACAGCCTCTATCAGACTCTTCAGGTCTTTTGTCGGCATGAAGGACGAGTTCTACAACCGTCACATCACAAAATTCTCACTCTTTGATCCCATAATGAAAGAATTTGTCAGGAACGGAAACAAATACAACTTGATCAACTCTGCCATCTTAGAACTGATCGACTTCATACGTAAAGTGAGTGCATCTACAACGAGTGGTTTTATTCATTTGAAACGTCCTTGTCAGCTCAAACATTTGGGACTCATAATGTACCAGGAGAATATCAAGATACTGGTGAACTATCTGTACAAACAGTTCAAGGATATACTTGACACTGTCACTTATGTCGACACATGTCGACAATTGATACTGAGGGCTGAACAGAATTTGGAGGAGTCCAACCCCTCCCAGGCCGCAGACCCCACCCCTTCCACACAGAGGTGACGATTTGTCGACATTTCTTCTTTTGTCGACATTGTACATATTTGGAGGATTAACTTGTGTAGTTCGGCCGCGTCACGTGAATCTCCTGAAGACGAAGAGTATTTCAATAGTGATGACGCAGACACAAATACCAAGCCAAATGGAAAGAGGGTGAGTTGTTCTACCATTTCAAAAATATTTTTTTAATTTAAATTTTGAATGTTGAGTCTTGCAAGCAGAAAATTGAAGAAGTCGAATTTCATTCCAGGCCGAAAGAGAAAGAAGTAGATGAAGAAATTTCCTTGAATTCTCCCACCCCCCACTCCCCGAAACACTCCCCCAAGCCGAAGATCAACATCAGCATAAAGAGTTGCGTTGTAGACGGAGACGCCAAGGGAGTGGGAGAAGGCTTGGAGCAAAAGCCCACCCCCACTGAGGGGACCCCGGAGGTGCGTCGACATTCAATCCCTGATGTACAAATTTTCTGTCAGATTGTACAAACTGTGTCGACATGACTGACACGTGTAGCCCGCCAGCGCTAAAGCACACAATGTGATGGAAGAACAACCCTTAGCCTCCAACTTGGCGAACAGCAATGGAAAGACGACAGAAGAAAGCGAAAATAACTCACCAAAACGACAAAAGACGTCGACATAAAGGATATCGCACCGTGATGTGAATCACTGCTGCCACAATTTACACGGTCCCTACACGTGTTTTGACATGCTGTGGCGCGTTGTAGATTGCGGCCATAGACTATGACAAATCTGTTCCAGGAACCTTGGAGAATTCCCTTTCCTTTTTTGCCCTCTGTACCTTAAAAATGCGAGAAAGAAATGACTTTTCCGCACCTGCACAATCAATCATGAAGACGTTCAGAATACAGCCTGAATATTCCACAGCCTCAGCCCACAATTTGAAGTTCTAATTTATATAGACTGGTGTAAGAAGCTGGAAACCCTCCATCTCGCTCAATCTATATTCAATGATCAACCCCCCTTTCTTATAGGATACCCTACAAGGGAAAATGCTGTTGATCCCACTGAAGACCTTGCAGAATATGCTGAAACAGCTAGCATCACCAACAATCTACCAAAGAACGATCAGATATTCCCTGGAGGGCAGTGTGTTGCTTTAGGCAAATTAATAAGGACAGGTCTGTGTTACAAATACACAAATAACCATTTATTAAATGATAATTTCAATATATACTTTAGGTCTCATATGTACAGCACTAGTAAACACAAGTCCTGGATCAAGTGGAGGTCCAGTTCTGAATTCTGTGGGAGAAGTTGTTGGGATAAATCTGGCTGGCTTTTATGATCAAGCACAAGCCCCCAACCCAATTGGCCCTATTGATATCATGGATGATTGGTTCTTAGACTACAACCTGCCAGAAGCTCAAATTATGAAGGCAAGCTGCAACCGCTCCGTACTTTTAAGTATAGAGCACCCGATGTTCAAACCGCTCATCCAACTCCTCTGTACATTCGATAGTTGTACAAAGAATAAAACATGCACTGTATAATTTTAATATAATTTTAATACAATTTGTTGAGTAGAGGAGAAGTATATATAGTCAACGCTGACACATTGGCATTGTAGAAATAATCATATTTGTACAACTGTTAAAAGCAAATTGTACTAGCTTTCAAACATGTCCCCAGTCTGGACAAGATCAAAACAATTTTGATTCACCTGGACCCTCCTGGACCCTCTTGTCTGGTTCTAACACCACCCCTTCTTTGCCGTCTGTGCCCTCCAATCCTCAACCTGATATGCATTCAGTGCAATTTTATTGAAAAACAATAAAATAAAAGTATGCATTTAGTTATTGAAATACAAATTTTAGATTTTTTTGGTAAAATGCTTACAGTATCGATACTGTAAGCATTTTTTTGCCTTGTCTGAGGTCGGCCCAGCCATATTCTCATACGCTATTTTTAGATCAGTTTTGCTCTCAGTATAGAAGAAGATTGCATATTTACAACAAGAATATAGAATTGGCAATTTAAGCGATTTAATCATCGTTATATTTTTATGTCTGTACTTACCCGCTAGGTTCACAAACCAAGATGTGGCAAAATTTGAGCCTAAACAGTCATCTAGAACAACAAAACATGGTGGAAAGCTGCCTGTTTGCTCTTTGGCTGCCACCTGCAAATCGAACCGTCGTCATACCCGTTGTAAACGTGGCTGTCATCGAGCCACGCATAATCGTCATTGAAGGCAGCTGACGCGAAAACAACGCCATATTTGAACTTCTTCAATAATAATTCAGTTATCATATGTTGAATAAAATACAACTTACCAGGCGGCGCCACTAAAAGCCACAAACTGGGTATGTGAACGCAGTCAGCGAACATTATGTATCTCTATATATTTTTGTTGTCTACAACGATGTACACGCGCGAATTAATTAATATAATAATCACGTACAAACGTACAAACGTTGTACCAAGTGGCTCTGACTCTGCACGTCGACGGTGGATCGCGCACTACAATGACAATTTTGCGGTCAAAAATAACGAATTATATTTTAAAGATTTACCTGTGATTGCGGCAGAAGACGCTGTGCCGTTGTCTTTGTGTTACATAATATGAATGTCTCTATGAGTCGGATTCTTTGTGGTGTTTGAGGTTTTTTGATGATTGATGTATTGATCCACACTCCTCAGAAAACTGCCAGCACAATAAACCTTGTGATCTGTTGCCGCTGCAAAGCGCCTACGACTCGACGGTACGGTCCGTGGAGCCTACATGATTCCTTCAATCTTACAGAACATCATCATCGCTGCATTACGCCAGCTGTTCACCGTCACACCCACTCCGCCAAGAAGAGGGAATTACGTATTATTTATCCGTTTTGTTTTTCATTCCAATGCAAGTCTAAACTTTATTGTTTGCTGTACTTCTCGTTCAGACTAGTTCCAGCATTCTTTCTGGCAATCTGAATCAATGCCGCATCTGCAAGGACCAGTGCAGCCATTGTCTCAACAATAGGTATCGCTCTGGGCGTGACGCAAGGGTCATGTCTTCCCTTTGCCGCAAGAGTCACAGAATTTCCCAGGAAATCAGTGGTTTCCTGTCATCGTCAATCTACAACTACAATGTACATGAAGTGTGGTGAAATTTCAATAAAAATTCATACTTGATCACGTCCTATGGTGGCTGCGGGCTTGAAGGCGACTCTGAAGAAGATGTGCTCGCCGTTGGAAATTCCACCCTGAATTCCTCCAGAAAAGTTTGTCGAAGTTCCGAGCTTCCCGTCTGTGCGCTTGAAAAACATGTCATTGTGGGCAGAGCCTCTCATCTTTGCTCCCTCAAATCCAGAGCCAATCTCGAAACCTAAAGAGGATCAGCTTAGGGAAGGGATCTTGTGTTGTGTTGCAAAACTGTCAAATCTTTACCTTTGGTGGCGGGAATGGACAGCATTGCGTGAGCAAGTTTGGCTTCAAGCTTGTCAAAGCAAGGTTCGCCAAGACCGGTGGGAACATTTCGTATGACACATGTCACTACACCCCCAATACTGTCTTGGTCTTCTTTGGCTGCCTCGATCACCTGTCAAATGTCAAATTACAACTAGCCAAAATCATCTTCGCCACTACAAAAAAGAGTTCGTCACGAGGGCTTCCCAAGTGGTCTCCCACCTTAGTACTGGCCTCGCTCAGACACGCTTGACTTCGCAGTGCGGCAAGGGATGCGGTAGACTGTGCCGATATGAACGAACCCGCATTTTGTAAGACAAAGATCAGCATTATTTTTTTCAACATTCAACAACAAACTGACAAAAATGGACCTTCTGCATGTGTACAGTAGCTTCTACATCAGGGCAACGTGTGATTTGTCTGTCCACTTCTTCCCTTGTCACCGTGTTGATGTCCACTTTGCGTGTGTCCACCTTTTTTCAGTCACATTTACGTCAATCTACAACTCTGAATCTTCGAATCTGATTTCACCTCTCCGATAGCACTGACAAATGCGACGATTTCAGTTCCGTATTCTTCCTTCAGCCATTTCTCGGCGATAGCACCGGCTGCGACTCTCCCTTTGTGGAGTCAGTCCTCGCTACGTTCATATGGACTGTGCTGCAAAGGTGCAGCTCTGCCACAAAAAAATTCCAGCTTGTACGGATATATAGTGGTGGGTGTTTGGATACAGTTTTACGCAAAAGTGGCGCTCTGCGCCACAGAAAATGTGTGTATTCAATTATTTGATTTATTCGATTATTCTGTAAAGAACGTTAATTAACGTTGATTTCAGGGTACGCAACCGTGAAATGTACAATATGAAGATGCGACCAAATCTCAACATTGAAAGAAGTGGAATTTCTAGATGTTTAGTGCAATTGATTCTGTGTAAACATTTTTTGACTCACCGATGGTTTCTCTTGCTGAGGCTCTGCCACCACCACTTCTTGCGGCAACAATGTATTTCTCTTGGTAGGTGTAATCGGCATGTGAAGGCCTGGGTACGGCATTCATCTCTGAAAGAATGAGATCACGTGAGAAAATGGAATGACGTGGCAGAAGCTGACCTTTATAGTCACCAGGTCTCTGATCTTGGTTGGGCACAAAGCAGCTGATTGGTGTCCCCAAAGTAACTCCTCTTTCAGTTCCAGACTGAATGACTACACGATCTGCCTCTGAGCGCTGCAGAACATGATCATTAAAATCTTAATATTCATATTAAAGATATGATCTTTAATCTTGATCGATGCTGAAGTGGACATTTCAAATATTTCTGAAATATAAACAGATAAAACTCACAGCTGTTGTGAGATGGCTCTGTCCTGGTCTTCTGCGATCTAATTGGATCTGATCACTGTCAGATTTCCAACAGTCAAGATCCTTCCTCCTACCTGAATGTCCTCCTCTGAAAGTTTGAGGCAGGGTGGGCAACCATCGACGATGACCCCAACACCTTTACCGTGTGATTCTCCAAAAGTGTGAATGCGAAAGAGTTGGCCGAAAGAACTCATGAGCGTGAGGTTGGTGATGAAAGAGATTCGAAAAGTGATCAAAAATCAGAAAATGACGTGACATTATATGTGCAAAAGAATAATGCACACTGTGGGGCTTGAACCCACGCTCCCAGGGGAACTGCCGCCTAAAGGCAGCGCCTTAACCACTCGGCCAAATGTGCTGTTGTGGGGTGTTCCGAGGTATTTTGCTATTCGATTGTATTTATAATTATTTTGATGAATTAGCCCAACTGTAAGATAGAGTGTTACTCTGCTCTTCTTCTAAGATCATCACATGATGTTCACTCTGCGTAAGTACACTTTGCACTTACGCAGAATTAGCTAATTTATTCTCTTCAAGTGAAAGCAGGAATTTTCGGAATTGCCAAACTCCTCTACAACGAGCAAATTTTCTCATCGATCAGCTCATCTTGATCGTGATGGAAGATCATAGACAAAGAAAGTGTTACCCTATAGATAATTGGAATACTTCCAGATTCTTTGGAAAAGTATTTTCGCCAACAAAAACACCCGAACCTCTCACATATGGACTTGGAGATAACGTCCCGAGAGTCCCTTTTCTTTTTGAGACCATCAGTTCTTACCGACCATTTTTGAATAGTGCGTAGAAAAATCATCTGGCTGTTAATGTTCCACTGTGAAAAATTGAGTTGATCCGTTCAGGCTCTTCTACTGGAGTTCATCAAGTACTGGGTGGTACACAAGCAGTTGATGAGATCAGAAGATCGGTCCGTATCTTTTTTGTATCAGTGCTCAGCGGTTTTATTGTGAAAATGAGATGAATAACCTTTCACAGGCCGATTATGCTTCGGAAACCTCCGCAGATCTCTTATCTGATTTCATATCAGATAATACACGACGGGAAGGCAGTATCCTTCACTTGTTTTTTTCATTTTAAATCATTAAAAAGGGACTGGATATAATTTATCTTCTGTACTGTTGAGATCATTGCAATGAAGAATAATCAACACGACACAGACACGAAAAAATAAATCTTCCTTCACATAAAATTCAGGCAAATACATCTGTTTGATGGAGGGAAACACGTATGCATCAGAAAGCGCCATGTTAGAGCACTTCAAAGAATGTCATAGCGGACAGGCAGAAGACGTCATCGCCACACTCATGAACGGTAGGAATTTTAGAACCAACAACCGCTCAGAAATTTTTTGCAACAAAATTTTTTTCTTGAGAAATCTTCAATTTTCAAATTTTCGAGTTTCTTCTCAAACGTTGAAAAAATAATAAAAAAACAGACGAAGAATATGCACCAATGGGATTTATGGTCAGTAAGCTGCTGTATAGCGATTTCAAATATCCTCCAAAGCAGATGGCCAATAGTTTTATGATTGAAGAGGAGGAAGAGGCGTGGTCCGTGCTTCCAGAATATCCATCTACAACAGCTCCGAATTTCAGTGGGTTTTAATGAGATTTTTAGAAGAATTTAAGAGAATTTCGGATGAAAGATTTTTTATCTATTTATCTCGCAAAAAGATTTAATTGTTATCCACCGTTTTACCTTGCACTACAAACGATATTAATCCAAAAAAGAACCGCGACGACCAAAGGAAAATGGAGGAGACTACCATTTTGAGTATCACGTGACTCCCGGAGAAAAAAAGAAAGAACGTAGATTCAGAATGTATATGAACCAATACGCAAATGAAAGGTGATCCAAAGATATCTTCTCCACGTTTTTCGGTACTATGATACTTGTTTCAATATTTTGACTACAAAGGAAATGATTACTGCGTGAAGATGTTAAAACTCATGAGAATAATTCTAATCGGGAGATCAACTGAATAAATGTAGAAAAGAAGAGAGGGACAGGAGGCTGGAAGCCCTCTATGGCACAGATTTATCCCATTTATTCGTCAGAATATTAGGGCCACATTATTTGAGACAGAAATATGTGCCTGAGGTATGCACACGAATTTTTGAGATATCATATCATTCACCCACTCGTCGTGATGACTTTCAGATTTTGTTTGTCAAACAGGAGCCTGCTCCTGCCGTCCCAATAATACACAGAGAAGTGGTTGAGACGACAGAAAATCATGAGAGCAACAATAACAGTAAAGAGGAGATAGTACAGAAGGAAGAAGCGGACGAAATGAAACAAAAGAAGGGTCAGATTTTTCTTTTCAAAAGATATGATTTTTCTCTTCAAAAGATATGATTTTCTCTTCAGAAGATATGATTTTTCTCTTCAAAAGATACGATTTTTCTTTTCAAAAAAATATGATTTTCTTTTCACAAAAATCTTTTCAATTTGAAGAAAATCTTGCAAGATTAAATTATTTTTCAGTGACTTTCAATGTCGCCACAAAAGAACAGGCGAAAAATACCAAAAAGGCGACTGCACCTAAGAAGAAGAAACCCACCCATATCCCATTAGGTTTGTGCTGAGTAGTTTCATTTTGATGAAAATTGTAGATCATCGACAATGGGACCAGATCCCAGAAGAAATTTACCAAGAGGTGATTTTTTTCTTAAAAAGATATAATTTTAAAAGTTTTTTGTGATGGCAGTGCGGCAGAGCCGAGTCATCTTCTTTACCAATCTCATTCTCGATAAGGCGGTGTCTTACCGTAGATCCTCACGTCCACTACCGCACATCCTGACGATTGTAGATCATGAACGAAGTGGTGGATGACTTGTGCTCAAAGTTATCACAAAGAACATGGACAGAACAAAAGAAGGCTAAAGAGCGGGAAATTGAAGAAGAGAATGCTAGAATCGAGAGAGGTGAGCGTGGCATTTCTGCATGTTTATCATGGTATCTAGTGCTGTATAGAGTGTAACACGAAACGGGGTTTGGGGTTTAGGAACATTGACTTTGGCTCTGCCGAAAAATCACAGAAGAATTGATAAGGATGGTGTTGTTTTATTGCGGCTTTGCCGCAGAACAAAAATACACTTCGACACGAGATATACATGTGTTTTTAGCACATTTTATTATCTCAATGAAAAGATTAAATTTTGAAAACATATAGAAAGACAAGAGAAACAAAAGATCGAGGATCAAAGAAAGAGGGAGAGAGCTGCAGAGTTAGAGAGGTGGGAATGGCTCACCGCACAGGCTCAATATTTTGTGGACCAGGCGATAAACGTAAGTCTCGTCACTTTACAACGCCCATATTCTGAGTCGAAACATTGACGAGGATGAAATATGGAGAGTAATAATTACTGTAGGGGGCGATTCAGTGGGTTGCTGGAGAAGTGTTTGATGAATACGAGATGGAAAGAGCCAAGCAAGCTCAGGTTTATTTTCTGAAATTCTTTATAAATATATATTTTTTAAAGACGAAGCTGAATGCTTTTCGTTTGAAGAAAAATCCTCGGAAAATTAGGAGGACTGAAGCGCGTTGTAGATGGCCAAACAGAGGAATCCCCCGCCTCTTTCTGTCCCTCCGTCCTCTTACAAACCGCCAATCACTTCACATTACAACCCGATTTTATCGAACGTCTACAACCCTGTAGATCCGAACAGAAACAAGAGGGTAAGATTTCATGAAAAATTCATAAAAATATTTATTCTGAGCATTGTAGATGGAACAACCCGTAAATCAAAATCCCTACACTTTCCAGGTTTTCAATCAAATTTTCTTCACAATATTTTTCAAATAAAAAAATTTGAAGAATAATAGAAAATAAAATAAAATAGGCACCGTCACCTCTGACCATCGCGCCACCTGCCAAGAGCGACATTCTGAACCAAGAACATCATGATGAAGACATGAAGGACGATCTCGATCTCGATTTCGATCCATGGAAGCATGGCGGTCTCGTTGATGTCGACGATGATGATGCCGATAATCAGGTGAGTCTCGAATATTTGTGCCCAATGAGGTTGATGTGTGCAGCCTCACATGTTTGACATGAATTCGGCATTGTTCAGCGCGTTCAAAGACAACGCGCAGCCCTCCATTTTCAAACCGCTCAACCCCCCCAACCAAGTTCTACAACCTGCCCCCGCCTCCAAGTCGACACCCATATCTTCCTTGTCGACAAAAGCCCTTCCGGAGGATTACGGTCTGAATCACCAATTATGTGTTGTCTGCAGAAATCTTCCACGAGGTCAAGTTTCGGACATTTTTACATTTTATTTTGTTTTGAAACGCCAAAAATGTTAACAAAAATACTTGTAAATGTTGGGGAAAATGCGTGTTTTTGTTTGGAAAAATTCATTTTTGTCAGAATTTAAAATATTTTTGTGCACGTTTTTGGTGGTTTTTGGCTTTGCCAAATCATAAAATTGCTTAATTACCAGATCTAAATATCTTATTATAACTGAAGATTGTAGATGTAACAAGAACCGAAATCATTTCATTCTTTTTACCCGCGCTCGAAGAATCAATAGAGGTGATTTTCTCGTTGTAGAAAGGTTTGTAGACAGCTGAAATATCTTCAGGTGGCGATTCTGAAATATCCCGATGTGGGGTGTTGTTTTGTACAAACGAAAAGTCTTACTGATCTACAACGCGCACTTTTAATGAGCGGAAAAACAATCAAAAATCAACCCATACAAGTGGAGAAATTGGGCATAATGACCTGTGAGTGCCATTGTCTCGTTGTAGATCAGAATGATCCAGGAAATTTCTGATTTTGTACAGCCGATACCGGCCAGCGTTATGCTCTTCATTTGGATAAAACAAGAAATTTCAAGGAAAATATGATGATGATCCCCCCCACCTTCGGCCCCCCCACTACCAGGAATCTCAACCCGGTGGCTCCAGAATTTGCTCCGAGTAAGATTCCCGCCAAAATTCAAAATAAAAAACTAACGGTCACAGACATGAACTGGAGAGCGAACTACAACCAGCCCAATCCTCCTTTCATTCCTGGAATAATGAATCCACCGCCTACAACGAACCAGACAAAGCCGCCAGCGGGCAGTGCAGAGGCCAGCTTTTTGGACCGTTTTGGATAAAAAATGCAAAATCAATTGCGATTCTTTATTGTTGGTCTTCAACAGTACAAAGATGGTTCATTGTGAATCCTCTTTCATCTCGGCTTCGACATCTGCCAGCTTCATCGTCCTCATGTAATCCTCCTCTTCATCTTTTCCTCAGATAATCCCAAGCGTCAAACTCGTCATCAGAGTGGCTTTACCCTCCTGATCACTTGTGTAAAGATGATGTGGCCCTCTCGATCACTTCCCATCTGCAATCGTGCTTCTGATTATCCAGCATCGTGCTGCCGTCCTTAATGAATCTGTATTTGCGAATCGGTTTGAAGGAGCATTTTCTCCAGCAGGATGATGAATTTGACGGCCCATTTCAAAGTGTCAGGTAGTAGGTTGTAGTGGGTTAGTTTCGGGGTATATATCCATGGAGGGAATTCAGTTGTGGAGGTAGACATGACCAGAGCGATTTGTGATTTTGGTGTTTCTACACAAGGACAAGGACTCACTCTATGTGTTTCAGAGTGTGGATGTTCTTCGGGAAGTGAGGTGGAGCCTGCGAAACGCCAAAAGGGCCAGCATAACTCTATCGGTGAAAGGTTCCTGAAATTTCGTCAGTATTTCAAGTCACGCCTCTACAACGTTGTAGATGGACTCTTACATAGAGATTCTAAATGGGCGTGGTCGTAATGTACTGTCTGCAGTTTGGGAAAGCCGTCAAACTTTGATGTGAAGACTTTCACTTCAAATATCATAATATAATTATATACATCGAAAACATAATTATACTTTATACGTCACGGTGATTTCCACGTGATTTACCCAGTTTTTAGAAATATATGTTCAACATCAACCAAACCATAATATTCCAAGAAAAGCTCAATTAATTTCAGCTCTTCTTTCCCAGATCTTTTAGAAGATGCAATTTTTCTTTTGTGCTAAAAAGTGGAGTCCATGACGTCTCTTCGACGTCATGATAATTAACCTTCACATGTTCCAAGCACAATATCTTCCATATGATGTTTCTCCAGCTTGCCACTGATCAAAAGCTTCACATTTTTCAGATTGATCCAAATTGAGGCAGGATGAATGGATAATAGTCATAGTGACTTTTTCTAAATTCACCATCCTCCCCAGAACTCCTCCAATCAGGTCTATGACCCAATTCACCTTCTCCTCCAGATCATTTAGATCGAGATCTTCTTGAAATATTGGAAGGGTTGATGAATTATCGTCCTTGCGAAGTTTATTTTGCACATCGCAGTGTTCGGCACCTGGAAGGTACCATGCGACAATTTTTCACAAATCGGGGTCATCTACAACGAGGCATTGATCAAAAACCATGAAGCTAAAAATAGTGGGACACGGTGAATGTTTTCTGGTTCCTACTTTCGCAAGAAAAGATACCACGATCTGGAAA
Organism: Protostelium mycophagum; assembly: GCA_002081555.1. Lineage (NCBI taxonomy): Eukaryota > Evosea > Variosea > Protosteliida > Protosteliaceae > Protostelium > Protostelium mycophagum. The sequence goes on along the minus strand of MZNV01001837.1, from coordinate 89,432 downwards.
AGAATCTGAAAAGATCTGCCAATATTGACTGATAGATTCATCCAGATCCAAATTATTCTCAGAACCTGGTTTTATGAGCCACATTTATTTATCGGTTATTACCGCAATAATGATCATCCCAAGTCGTGGACCACCCAGGACGGAACCACATACACATCTGCATCTGTGTCCCGACATGGGCCCACTGTGGGTAGTTGCGCCTTTTCCTTGCTCTGGTTTCCGAAAGGGGAGCATCGTACCAGCGGTTGATAAATCATTTTCACAACAACACCACAAAGAGAAAGTGAATATGCAATTAACAGTCAACCTTCTGCAAGAATTAGTGTCAGCGGGAGATCCAACTGACATATACAAGGACATCAAATGGATCGGAAAAGGGTGAGTTTTATAAAAGACTTGAAATAGAGGTTGAAAAGTTTCAGAGTCGCTGGAGAGGTTTTCATGGGGACTGACCCTCGAACAAATAAAAAGGTCGCAATCAAGGAGATGAACATCACAGCGACCAATGTAGCACTTCTCATCTCAGAGGTTCAAACCCTGAGGACCTGCAAACAAGGCAACATCGTGGAATACATCAACTCATATATCGTCGAGAATCATCTCTGCATTGTGATGGAATACCTCGGAGGCGGTGAGAATTTTCTTTTAAACTCCAGGAAAGTCGTTAATTTATTTCAGGAAGCCTCACAGACGTACTAGAGCTATTCGATTCACTTCAACTGACAGAATCACACATCGCATATTGTCTCAGAGAGGTACGAGGCATCGTCTATTGCTGTCCAACTGAAATGAACAGACTCTAAAAGCGCTCGTATATCTGCACAAACAGGATCGCATTCACAGAGACATTAAATCCGACAACCTGCTGCTGTCAAGTGACGGGCGTGTCAAAGTGTCAGATTTCGGATTCTCCGCTCAGCTGACCCAATCAAAAGATAAACGAACCACTCTGGCAGGAACACCGTATTGGATGGTATGTCTTTTAACTTCTATATAAATGGATGGTGGGCTGACATGATGACAGGCACCAGAGATTATTCTTGGGAAGGAATACGGACAGAAAGTAGACATATGGAGTTTAGGCATCATGATGATGGAGATGGCAGAGGGAGAGCCACCATACATGGACCTCGAGCCCATACAAGCTTTACATTACATCACAACAAGAGGAATCCCACCGTTGAAAAAGCAAAAGGCATGGTCAAAAGAAATGAGATCCTTTTTGAAGAAATGCCTCGCAGTTGACCCACAAAAACGGGCAACAGCGGAGGAACTACTACAGGTTAGACAACATTGTACATCATTTACAAGTTCTAAATATATTCAGCATCCATTCATGAAAAGTGCTTGCGAGTATGGAGATTTCTTCTGTGTGGTTCAACACTCAAAAAGATTGAGAAGACAAGCAATCTATAATAAAACTCTTGTATAATGTGTATTCTTCTTGGCATCAAACGGACAACAAGAAGCCAAAAAGAAACTCAAAAGGAGAATTAAAAGTAAAGGGAGAAGTAAAAAATGAGGTCCTACCCGGGTTCGAACCGGGGTTTGCAGGGTCAAAACCTGCCGTGCTAACCACTACACTATAGAACCAGATGTTTATAAACATATTGGTAGGTATAGATATTCATCGAAGTAAAATATTTATTTCTCAGGCTGTAGCAAAGAGCTTCATGACACTCTCTCTTTCCTTGTCGCTGCAACTCGTCTTCAATGTGGCCTCAAAAGCTGCAGGATTCTGTTGTGCAATGGTGCGCAATATGGTGGAAATCTCGTCAAAAATGTTCTTCTCCAGTGGGCTGTTGAGAGCTCTGGCAAAAGCGCTGATCAGTTGGGGCATACTGGCCAAAAGCTAATACACGTCAACACTGCTGTAGAGATGGTGGTGTCTCATCAGAATGGGAAACACTCACCGCCTGGTCTCCCGCCTTGTACAACCTAAAAATAGATCCGTAAACTGTCTCGTTCTCCTCCATGTCTTTTCTCAACGGAAGATTCGTCAACATCTTCTGCAAAACTTGTTGCAGCGGCAGCAAGTGTGGTGCTGTGTTGATCATTCTGGCCAGAGCACCACAGGTGTTATCCGCGATGTTTGGAATACTCTTATCCTCTATCAGTGTGGATAAGAGTTCTAATGTCTTTGGGTAGTAGCTGTGGGCGGCAATGCCCGCATTTTGCAAGAGGACACCGCAGAAGAAAGTGGAGTTGCTGCGCACTTCCGAGAAATCGTCTTTCATTCCGTTGAATGCGACCTTGTCGGGTGAATACGATATTGCAGAAGAATATGTTACCTCTATAAGCTGAGGAACATATGGTAGTATGCTGTTACCCATAGCATTACATAACTCGGCCAAGATTCCAATTGCTGCGGATCTGTAGTCTTCTGTTTCGGATTTCTACAACGCGTCATTAGGTTTTTCAGAGAAAAAGATGGGAGACCTGGTATGGCGCGACGATGTTGCAAATGGTCTCAAAAAATGGCAGCATGTCGCTCTTGAGGCATTTTGAGACATCTGTCATCATGTCAAATGCGGAGAAGACGAGCTCCATCTCCATCTGCTCGTCTTCTTCTCCCTCCAGCTCCTCTTGGATCGACTGTGACACTGTCTTTTTGGATAGTATCGCGCTGAAGACGTCTAATACTTGGGGAAGGTCTAGCTTTTGTCAATATTGTATGGATTATGGTATAAATTCATGTTGTTTAATTGGGTGTGAATATTTACATTTCTCGACAGAACGAGGGCCTAACTCCTTGACAATCTCTCCAATGTTCTGGCACGCTTTTCCGACCACCTTACATATTATCAGTACAATATCAATATCCTGGAAATCTTTTTGACGATCATAATCCAATTGTAGAACGAGTTGTAGATGGGATACAGACCTCCTTATCGTCGTCCTTGTATGCTCTGTTCAATAAATCGTTCATCACGACCTCTTGGAATTCAACCACCTTGGCATGGAGGGGTGGTTGCTGGGACAACGGGACTCCAGGGGTAGATTTGACCCCAGAGGCCTTGTGGTAAGCGATCAGAATCTCTTTTTCTGACTCGTCGACCGCGATTCTGACGTTCTCGTGCATGTATTCCCTCACGTTAACAAACGCGCTCATCACGTGCTCTACGTAATTGCTGTGGATTTTCAGATCATTTTGTCTAAAAATAAAACTCACTTTTCCAAGAAATAGGAACCGGTGCATTTGGCGAAGATTCCGACTGCGTGACATGCGGCAGCTTTCTCTTGCAGAAATGCGGTACGAACGTGCATATATCCTCCCCTCTCTGCACTGATCAATATTATATCCATCTATAAACTTTATGAAACTCTGTGATGACTCACCGTTTGCCTCATCGTCATCGCTGATGACGTCATCATCATCATCGTCCTCTTCAGGTTGGTAGAACCCATCCTCTGAAGCGATAGATTTCAATACGAATGGAAGGATCTGAGACATTCAGACCCACAATCATCTGACATCTTTGTCGAATCTTCCTTATAATTTTATCGAAATTTCACCTCGTTCAAATAGATCTTAAAGTCACCCTCTAATAACTCTGCAATATTACAGAAGAAAGCATAAGTGTACTCTCTCAGCTCTTCGTGCTGTGATTTGCAGCCGTCTAATGCCAAGTTGACAGTGTGTTGCAGATACGGCTCAAAGTTGGGTCTGCCAATGGATGCTGCGATGAGTCCGACACACTCTGTGGCGGTGCATCTAATGATTCAGAGATCTTATTGGTGATTGTTCTGAATCAAATTTGTGGTAAAGAAAGGCGGATCTCACCTCAATTGGATTAATTCTGGGTCAACTCTTTCCATAATTGAAACTAACACGGGGAGTAATCCTATATCACGTAAATATCATCAAGATGAGACAATAAAATTTCCTGGAAATTTCGCGGAAAATTCACCTGCAGCGTGAGGAGCAAAGTTGGAACCGGCGGCCATGGCTGTGGACGAAAGGGCGGCCAGAGCGAGCTCCTGCAGATCAGTCTTGGTGGTTGTCCGCAGAACACCTGCAAGACGCTGAACGAGTCCATCTACAAACGGTGCGATCTCTTCTTCAGAAAGGTCGCCACAGAATGCCTCCAGAGCGTAACACGACGCTTTTACAACCTGACAATAGTTAATTTGGGGTCTGGGAAAATGTGCGAAAATCGTTGTAGGTGCGATTGTAGATGAGGTAGACTTACTTTCTCTTCGCTGTCTGACAAACCGTTGAATAAAAGAGGAAGAATTGCCGCAGAGTGGTCGACAATATCTGGCATCAAAAATTCTGAGAAAATTCAGCACTTACGCACCTCAGCAATAAAACATTGAAATCTAAAATAGCTCACTGGAGAAGTGACCGAGACAGACGACAGCAGACTCTCTCACTCTATAGTCAGGGTCTTGTGTGGCTTTAGATACCCAGTTAAGAAGGTGGGGAAGGTACTGTGGTTGTATCATCTTGTCCCTGCACCCTTCGGCCATCACCTGTAAATATCAATATTACAATAATACAACATATTATTCTGTAATAAAAACACTTGAATCTATCTTTGCAGCAGAACTGCAGAAAAACACGGATGATCTCTCGGTGTTTGATGATCTCGCAGAGATGATGGAGCTGGTTCACTATTTTGAACAATGTTGAGGCTGTGTTAAATCTAACTGTGTTACGGCTTTGCCGTAAACCATAAAAAAGCTTCACAAAAATGTGGATATATCTTGAAGGTTGACTACAATGTTGTAGATGGACACCCACCGACAATACAGTGATTCCCGCCCTTCGTTTCCCAACGCTTGGATCGTTTACATAATGTGACACGATGTCCATAGCGGGCTGGAAAGTGTGGTTGTTTGGCAACTTGGTGGTGCACATGTCGATCAGCTGTGATGCGAATTTGTGTGCTGAGAGCTCGCCTTCTTCGAGATCGTCCTCATCTTCTTCGGCACACATCGGGATGGCCACCTCTTTATCTTAACATGATGTGAAAGATTATTTGAAGATGATCACCTGCATGATCGGGCCGACGAGCTTATACTTTGTCAACGTCTTTGGTCTGTAGTTGACGATCCATTCGATGTATGTCAACGCTGTCTTCCTGATGGATAATGACACATCACTCTTTCCACCGATCTCGAGTGATAATTTGACGATATCTGGAGTTATAGTGGCTGCGGCCTTCAACTCGACCATCTCTGCGAGATCATCAAACACCTAGAGATCATCAGACGTGCCGTGAATTTTGAAATGAAGTACCTCAAAAGCTCTGTTGATCTCTTCTTCCATCTCGTTCTCAACACAGTATGAGATCACCACCAACATCAGCGGTATCAATTCTTTAAACGCTTGCACTTCTTGTTCTGAAGACAGCCATCCCACTAAAGCCCCCACTGCCCTGGTTTTCGTCAAAGTAGATTCTAAATAAAACCATTTGGAGAACTACAACGGCGTAGAAGGAGATCGAAAATTCATTGAAAATCAAAATTACGTACTTGAGAGAGGCGAGACGTACACGGGTCTCAGGGTCTTGGAGTCCCTGACGGAAAATACCAAGAAGAACACTAAAATGGGGTCTCAAAAATTCACCAATATTCTCTGTGAGAGTTTCGAACAAGTCCATAGCGAGCTGAGAAATCTCAACAAAATTTCATTGATTTTTCGTAGAAACTTTCGGGAAAATTTCTGGATGATCATATACACGAAAAATTGTATTTTCGTTGTAGATGTGCAGCACATCTGACGGTACTGCAAGGTCTAACTGCACAAGATGTAAAATTTGTTTAGAACTACAACTCCGCGGAGATGAAGGTTTCTCCCTTCAAGAAGACAACATACCTCACGATGGTCAACAGAATGGCTCTTTGTACATTGGAATAAAAACTCCAGGAGTTCACTGTACATGTCAGGTCACAGTGTCAAGTTCTAAGAGGATGACTCACGGCCATTGTCCAGCAGGCAATAATACTCTGGCGATACAACCGATAACATTCGCGATGGATCTTCGGACAGCCATGTCTGAATCCTGTGTAAGAAACTCAAGGAGAGACTTCTTTATGTTGGCCTGGATAGCCTCACTCTGGCGACCCCAATGTCCCATTATTTTTTTTCTCAACATCACTCCAGCCATCTGTCTGACCTTGGAACAGTTAAATTAAGACCTAATCTGAAGGCAGATCACCTCTGGATATTGAGAGTTGTGAAGAATGATGAACAGTGTCTCGATTGACTTGGGTTTCTTCATGATGGTGTTCAACTGTTTGCCAGCCTCCATGACGATCTGTGTGTTGGGCTGTAATACACGCCTTAGAAGGTCCTCGACAGCTGCTACCTCCTCCATGTTAACTGATCCTCTATGTGTCAAGTCGGCAATGCAGTTCTCACATTTTTCACGAACCCAAAAGCGTTGTAGTTGGAACATTTAATGGCAAAATAGAAAAATAACAAAATATGGGCAAAAAGCCAGTTTATGTTCTGGCGGCTTTGTGTGCATCCACATATTTTCCAACAAGTGTAGATGCTAAATATAGTGCAGCAGAAGCCACACCATAGATCACGATAGAAGTCCAACCCCCTGCAACTGTTCTCGCGTGTCTATAAATGTTTTAAAATTGGGACATGCAACAGAAAATCGATGACTCACCCAACAATAAAATGTACTGGAACGAAAGAAAGGAGGAGGGATCCTGTTAAGAGGAGTCCAGCACGTGTGGGGAATCTATTTGTTGTCAGTAGATTCGCCAAAAAGAGGTCAGCATGTATTTGTGGATTTTCTTACTTCTTGAACAAAATGTGATTGGATTGAGTCAAAGCAAGGTAAAATAAGATGGAGATGTTGGATTCAACAGCTCTCTGGATGTATAGCCAATCGAATTCTAAACTCATGGCACCAAAGATGACAGAGACATTTGCAAGGAGAGTCTCAGCGGCGGTCCAGCCTTTTATTTTGATGAGAATTAATTCATATGATTTGAAATACCTAAAGCGACCGCGGGACTTCTGGCATCTGCATGTGTTCCTTTGGAGACTCTGGAAAGAGCGAAGTAATTACCAGCGATGTCAGCTAAGAAGAAAATCGCTCTGCCAAACTCCTGAAAAAATAAGTAAAAACATGTTCGAAATAAAAGGAGGATAACGTACTTGTGTGAAAGAGGTTGTGTCTGTTTCTGCTTGTAGAGGGAAAAGGATCGCGATCAGTATCATCTAATGTATTGATCAGTCCTTGACACCCTTAATGACCAAGGACAAACCTTGAGAAGTTGAGTAGCTATATATCCTAAGAATCCTACAACACAAGCAGGGTACGCTCTGTATTCTGCCCTGAACAATGTAAGACGATCCTCAGAGGTTTTAAAATGCTTGCTCACAGAGAAGAGGCCTTATATGTGACATAGATAGGTCCAAGTGCCAGTGCGGCGCAGTTAGCGAAATGCAACCAGGTCATGGTGGTGATCTGATCTGATGTGATTTCGGAGATTCAGCTAATCGTCAAACACAACCCGAGGATAGGCATCAAATTCTGGAACCTCAACAGACATGAAGAGGTTCATCCTCTCCTTATTACTTTCAGCCGTTTTTATTGTGAGCGCACAGTCTATCAAGGTACAGTATGAAATACTATCTAATCGCTTACGGTGGGCAGTGCTCAGACCTCAAGGCCTCTGAATTCGACTGTTCATTTAATTGTTCATGTAGATTCGGTTCATTAACACGAGTTAATTGCTCTGTTCTTGCTAATACAACCAACTGCGAGGTACACGGATTCTTTGATTTCTTGTGAATTAACTTGATCAGGGCACGACATTTTTTAAAAATGCCAGTTGTCTTTACTGCTTTCAATTACCTGAATCGCAATACGATTGTGCTCCAAGAACGAGCTGTTCTTCCAACAGATATGACGTACAGCCCACCACTTGTGTTGTGAACGAAGACATACTTTGCCTTGGTAAGTCTCTTGATCTTATTGTACAAATTTCTGTGAACATGAAAAACAATCATGAAACGGTGACATTTTTGTGTCTCATTAAATCCTTTCTTGGCTTCAAATGATGTGCAGGAATAATAGTGTATAGGTAATCGAACATTCTCTAAAGCTGTTCAATGCAGCATCAGAGGCCGTCATAAGTTTAACACTGCCGTCCTTCTCAGGTATTCAAAAGATCTAATTTTTTCCCAATGAAGAACATCATGGTGATATATACAGTCTTTTCCTGGGTGGTCTTGGAGCGGACCGTTTCTATCTCGGACATCTCGGTTGGGGATTTTTCAAGCTCTTTAGCTTTGGGGGTCTCGGTGTGTGGTCAATCATTGATCTGGTGCTCATCTTGATCGGCTATCTCGGACCTGCAGATGGATCTTTGTATTTATGATAAAGATGTACATATTCCATTTATTCTATTGACAATCAACACCAACCCTCAGCATGTACAGATTGAATCTCCATCACCATTCACATGTCCACGTTCATTATTATTTGGCAAAGCAATTTGGATTCGGTGCCCTCTCGTTCTGTGATCTGCTCAGAAAGGCAGGCGAGTCCATAAAGGACAGCGCCGCCGCGATCCTCTCTTGTTGAGACAATGCCGGTGTTTCTGTTTGGGCACTGTGAGTTTCATTCTGTGCACTGTTCAAATCTCGCGTTTTGGGTTGGGCGGAAGTACCGCGCCAGTCGTTGAGCGCCTCTAAGAAGGAAGCATGACTCGCATGCTCATCAAAATCGCCCTCTTTCTGGCCTGGTTTTGTGAGCCTTAAATATCGCATGAGAGGGTCACCTGAAGAGGATGTTGAAGTATCTGTGGATTGTTTTCCGTGTGCGTTCTGTTCTTGATTTTTTGAAGAGGGATTTTGACTTCTCCATTCATTTAGTGCCTCTAAAAAGGAAGCATGTCCACCAGCCTAACCTCTTTAGTATGGCGGTACAGAAATTAGTTGGATAAATATTGTCTCAGAAAAATACATGAAAGGCTAAAAACAAAATGTTCAATTAACCTCATCAAAATCGCCCTCTGAAGCAGTGTGTTCTTCTTGGCTAGTTGTGGGTTGTTTGGTTACCTCTCTCGACCACGACACTGATTTCTGATTCGGTTCTTCCACCCTTGGTGATGTTGATTTCAGAACATGAATTCGGCGACTTACTGTGAAGGGGAAGCAAGCGGCTTCCTGCTGCTGATGGTTGAAGCGGGGTAATCAATCTGACGAGGAGCGCTTGACGAAATAGTTTTTGCTGGCTTTGTAGCGGCAGCCTTTGTGGGAATTTTTGTGGTAGGCTTTGGTTTGGTCGCCACGGTTTTTGATTTCTCTGGTGATTTGGTGATTTTCTCTGCTGCTTTGGATAATTTGGCGACCTCTGTGAAGTCTATCCCTCCATTATTACTGAGTGTCTTTAATGCAGCTAACTCGGTTTCCATTCGACTTTAAATCATTCAGAATCAAGTTTTAGTTGGAAGTCTGAATACCGAGTCTCAGCTTCTAGTTGATCTGCTTCTGACTTCAAGCCTCTGTTTTCATTAGATCTAAAATAGTCCGACGATCCACCTGCTCCTCTGCGCTGACTGCAAGTGTCTACTATGCATATCGTTTTGCTTGAAGAATTTCTCGTATGATGTGCATGAAGTGCTTCCATCTGCCCAAATATTTGTTCCGAAAACTCACTAAATTTAGACGAAGACACGGAACAGGCCAGATCGATCATCTCGCCATGATGTTGAGCACAGCTGTAGGAGGAGGTCAATCGGTGTCCTCGTTTTCGAGGAAAGTGCCAGAAGGCGCATGGACGCAGACGATTTACAGCTTAATGGCCGAGGCCAAATACAGCGATGTTGTAGCTCTCTTAGAACATCAATTGGCAGCATTCCCTCTGAACAGAGCGGCATTATCTTTATTGGCTTGGTGTTACTACTACCTTCAAGATTTTGCGATGGCTGCAGAGAAGTACGAAAAATTGGTCAGAGCATACCCAGAGATCGTCGAGTATAAAGTCCTCTTCATCCAATCTCTATACAAATCAGGCAATTATTTGGAAGCCCAGCAGGCTGCGATCGCTTTAGAGGACGCACAGTATGGACAACGAGTGAGTGATCATTTGGTTTGTAATTGCAAAATCATAAATTTATTATTTTCCCAGATTTTGAAGATGCAAGGTTACATACAGTATGAACAGGTTGACTCTGCTGGTGCCAAATCTTTCCTTGATCAGTGCCCGAGTGAGGATCCAGATGTCATGATCAGTGTTGGCTGTCTGTTATTCCGAGTAGGTCCTAATCAACTCGCACCATCTTCTCATTTTTGTCAAGGATAGAAAATTCGACGAAGCCAGACAGAAGTTCATAGATGCTTTGAATACGTTGGGGTACAAACCAGCCATTGCGTACAACATCGCGCTGTGTTATTACCACCTTAAACAATTTTCTCTGGCTAGAAAATCAATCATTGAGATTATCGACAAGGGAATCAAAGAACATCCAGAGTTGGGCATTGGGAGTGCTCCCGAACCGGGTGCAGAAGTGAGGAGTGTGGGTAACACCCTCACGCTGAAAGAGACGGCACTAGTCGAAGCTTTCAATTTAAAAGCTGCCATAGAGTACGAAATGAAGAATTGTAAGTGAATTCAATCCAACTAGATAGGACTGACGCATTGTAGACGAGGCAGCTAAGGAATCGCTAAATGACATGCCACCACGTTTAGAGGCAGAATTGGATCCCGTCACGCTGCACAACGTGGCACTTATGCACATGGATGATAATCCAAATGAACACCTCCCAAAGCTGAACTTTCTGCTAAGTGCTCCATCCAGCCCTCCTCAAACTTTTGCCAACTTGTTGTTGGTTTATTGTAGATATCAGTATTTTGAGATTGCTGCTGATGTAATCGCCGAAAATCAGCACCTCACCTACACTTTGCTGGATCCAGTGAGTAAACCATAATATCATTTGATTTTTGACCAGAAGTAGAGCCTGTACGCCTTTCTGGACGCCCTCATCATGCAGCAGACATCCCCAGAAGAGGCATACCGAAAATTCGACGAGTTAGCGGCCAAACATATCGAGATTCTGCGAAAGCTCACGAAGCAAGTTCAAGACGCTCACAACAGCCGGGACGAAAATGAGACCAAATCGGCCATGAAAGAATTCGATGAGGCTTTAGAACGATACATCCCCGTTCTTATGGGACAGGCCAAGATCTACTGGGATATGGAGAACTACGCTCAGGTTTCTTTTGTTATAGATTGCTGCAGTGGACGTGAAGCTGATATTTTCAGGTCGGAAAATTATTCCGGCTCACCATGGACTTCTGCAATGATCATGATGTCTGGAAGCTGAACGTGGCACACGTTTTCTTCATGCAAGAGGGACGGTTTAAGGATGCTATCAGATACTATGAGCCTATTGTCAAAAAGCACTTGGATAATGTGAGTCTCATCGTGATGGGACATTGGGAAGACTAAATATCAACAGTTACTAAATGTACAAGCCATTGTTTTGGCGAATCTTTGTGTCTCATATATTATGACAAGTCAAAATGACGAAGCCGAAGAATTGATGAGAAAAATAGAAAAAGAAGAAGAAAGGTAGATATTTGTTATACATTTTGGTGGTGACCTTCCATACAGAGTGGCGTATCAAGATCCAGATAAGAAGACCTACCATCTATGTATTGTCAATTTGGTAATTGGTACATTATATTGCGCCAAGCAGGTGAGATGGTCATCTAAAATAAATCTGATAATTTCAGAATTTTGAATTTGGAATTGTGAGGACCATGAAGAGTCTGGAACCGTTCTCTAAAAAGGTAAGAGGCTTTGACTGATTGGTAAGATATCGTCTAAACGATCTCAGCTGGACACTGACACGTGGTTTTACGCCAAGCGGTGCTTCCTTTTCTTGATCGAGAACCTTGCCAAACAGGTGATATTTTTTCGCCCTACAGTTGCCATAGTGTAACCTTAATCAGATGATCATCATCAAAGACAGCATATATAAAGATATCCTCACTTTCTTGGATGCCTGTGACAAACACGGAAAGAAAATACCGACAGTCATCTCGCAGATACCCGATGAGCTGGGGGGTGGACTTTTGGAGAACAACACTGTGTCATTCGAGGCAAGGAGGATCAAGACTGCCTTCTTAAAGTTACGTGATTGGTGAGAATAATATAGAAAGTGTACAATTTGAATTTCCTCATTTCTTGGAATTTTGTTGATCATCCTCACACGAAGAGATCAGCTTTGAAGATGCTTTTATTGGGGCTTGTATAATTAAGCATCAAATACCATCTGATGGAAGACTTTTGGCAAAACGCTTGAGACAAAAACCGTGCAAACGCACTCAACGTCTTTTAAAATGACTTTGACACCATTTTGGGAAACAGAAAGAGACCCTACGATACGGTAGCACCCCTTGCTAAATACCTCGTTTGAATGTGGACCTCATGGGTGACAGAGACGATGCACAATGCGGCAAGAAGATCGATTTTTCTTCGAGCCAGAATGCGATTTGCGACAGTTCGCTTTTCTTGTGAAGAATTCACATTTTTTCGGGTCTGGGCATGATACGACTGGGGGCAATGTTGCTTCTGCTCTTGTCCTTCTTGGCCATATCCTCTTCAGGTTTGTTTGCGTGCATAAGAAGTTTCTGTGAGACTAATGAATGAAAAGCTGATGTCTTAACAAAGGACCAAGAGAGAACTGTCACTAATGTGTTTCACGTCCACTTATCTCTTTCATCAACACCAGGAGCTATGTCTGTTGCGTGGGTTTCATATGGGCCAACCAAATATGATCAGTACGTGCAATATGGGAGGTAATAATTTGCTTCAATCTTCCTTTCCACAGCACTTTGCATTACTGTGGTTAATCGTGTCAGATATAGAGGAGAGCTCAAATGGACTGCTCAACCGGAAGTCTCACATTCTGTGGAGGAAAAGGAGAATCCATTAGGAGATTCCTGGGTTTATAAGGCACACATGGGAGGCCTCATTCCAAACTCTATTGTAAGTCAGCATTTTGCAATCTCCCATTTTAAACAAACAACAAAGAGTTCAAGATAATTATTGCGCGTCGCAATAAAACCTTTCTCAATGTGGACTGTAGCTTAAACTGAGATGACACAGGTGTATTACAGAATAGTATCAAGAGATACAAAGGGAGTATTTCACTACACACCCATCTACCAATTCAAAGCAAAGCCAGAGAGCGGATTCATCAGCAAGGTATCTCCATCAACCTTTTCTATCAATATTCTTTCAGCTAGAGTTGGAGAATATTGTTGAGGATTATAGGTAAAATTTGTGGCATTTGGAGACATGGGGATCACAGAAAACTCCACGCTGACAGAGAAGAGGCTGGAACAATTAGTACTCTCTAAACCGAGCGAGATCGATTTCATCGTCCATCTTGGTGATCTGGTAATATCCTCATACTTTTATTATCTTACATTTTATATGGAAATGACGTGTGATCACAAACATTTATCTGTTCAATCGAAACATCTTTATATTGCATGAAATGACAGCGGCAGGCATATTCTTTTGAACATTGGTGGAAATGGAATCAATGGTTCAACATGATGGAGCCTGTCACTTCCAGGACCCCTTATATGGTTGTCACGGGCAACCGGGACTTTGAGCAAGTGAGTGTACCTGTTGTTTATCGTGATGAATGATTACTTTTATCTGCAAAGGACATGATTATTTTGAATAAAAGATTGATGAGTGCAAGGTGGTGAGAGACAGACTTCTGATGCCTGTCCCTTTTAACTTGGAAAATCACAAGCCCAGTTGTCTTGCAAAAGATAACACTTATTTTGATTTTGATTACGGAATCGTTGCCGTAGTTACTTTGCCCTACAAACGTATGAATAATCTCAGTTATTTTTTTGATCTTTCAGAGAATTTTCTTTGAATTTTGCAGAAATTTATGATTGCCGGGAGTTGTTCGAATGGCTCGAACAGACATTGGAGAGATATCATTACAGAATCCAAGACGTAAATGACCCAATGAGATGGCTGGTTGTAGCTATCCACACCCCCTTCTATAGGTAATCGCATATATATACCCTCTTCTAACGGAGTTATAGTTCCAGTAATGGACACACCGGAGGAAACAAACCTCTGAAGGATGCAATTGAACATCTATTTGTCAAGTATAAAGTCGATATTGGCATATTTGGTGATGGTAAGATGAATATTGATGAGATCCGATCTGATGTATCAAGATCACAACTACGAACGTACACATCCTGTCTTTGATGACGTACCTGACACGCATTTCACACAAGAAAAGGATGAAAATGGGGATGAGATGGCAGTTTATCACAACCCACAGAAGCCAGTACATTTCTTGATCGGAACTGGGGGTATTGGCCTAGGTAATCTTATTCTTCCTGATGTAGTACTGAATGCGATGTAGATGGGTGGTTGAACCCTAAACCCCCAGCATGGAGTGCGTACAGGGAGATATATCACGGTTTTGTACACTTTGAAGTGACACCCAATTCTCTCAGCGGGAAATTCATGAGGAGCGTTGATGGAACGGACAGGGACCATTTCAAGATCATCAAAGACATCACCGGTGATATTTCATAGCAAAAATTGTCGAAATACTTCGGCCTGTGGATATAAATGTGCTCTTCTAAAACTCGAATTTTGGGTGCTTTTGCGCTCACAAACCACAGGATCACAAAGAGATTCTTGGTCCAATACCAGCCATATCAAAATGTCGCAAACGGTTGCTTTCTGGTTCATTGCTGTGGTGAGCGGAACACTCATCTTTTGCTACAAGAAGAGGGGAGGAAATATCATTGGGTTTGATTCAAAAGGAAGATGATAAATGCAAGCTCAAGTGTCTTTTATTGTTCAAGTTGTGCACCCTACGAAAGCAAATGAAAGACAAGCGTCTTGTAATATTACATTATCGAGTGTTCATCATATTCTTCTATGGTTTCTCATTCTATCGTTGAATCGCTCCAACAGTGATGCTTTGTAATCTCGATGTATTGTGGGTCTCTTCGCAAAGGTAACTTTCTTTTTGCTCTTCTCAACCTCTTCTTTCTCTTGTGTCGGTGTTGACTTTTGAAACATTTTTATGGTCGAGCTTCTTGGATCAACTTTCTGCTGCAGAGAGCCCGAAGACTTCGGCCCGAACAAGTTCCGGTCCTGGAGTGTTGGTCAGCCAAGTCTGCAAGTCGATGTTGCATGCACTGTTTTTTTGACAGTTCGGGGATTTGAGATGTGGTGATATCAGCCAAGATATCTCCATTCCCTTCCGATCGGAACAGCATCCATCGGCGAAAACAGGAAGAGCTCCCAACACCAAATACAAAACACGAAAGCACGCACAAATCACTCACACTATGATCGGAAAAAACTTCTCTGTGAACTCTGGGGGCAAGAGCAGATGGAACCCAGCCACAAAAAGAGGAAAGAAACTGTCCTTTTTGCAGCGCATCGAGTTGAGGTTCTGCCGAACGCAGCCATTTTGAAAACTTTTGAAAGACGAAGAGTGCCAGATGGGGATTCATACAAGCAGGAAATTTGCCTTCACCGGAGCTTTTTCAGGAAAATAAACAGCATCAAATTCAAACACCATGAAATCGGAGAAGATGTTAAATAAATTTTACCCAAGCTGTACTTGACAGACACAGGAGCAAGTGAGATGAGTCAAACTATTGGATTGGATGACACGTATTATTAAGTGATTTTGGATTTTTCAACTTTGTGACACAAGATTTCCCCTAATTGCGTCGTCACAAACACCGGGATCGGAAATAGCGGTTGAAGCTTCTTACCGCAGATGATATCGGAGATCTGCGTTAACCGCTATTTCCACTGTTGACGACGCAACGGTAGCCTGTGTTCTCACCTTGTGGTAGTTAGGATCTAACCAGAGCTTTACAGCTCACAAATATTTTGTAAAATTGACAAACAGATCACAGGATGCAAGCATTCAGTGTGTTGAGTATAATAAATCTGCTATATCACCCTCTTTTTTTATATGATAACTCTAAATCTGCATTTCTCTGTTAATTTGGCTGATGATGACAGGACCTGCGTGCTTTATGGAGTATTTCTCATAGAATGAAAAATTGAAACAAAGGTCATACAATTCAAACTATTAGCAGCACTTCACAGAAAATTGTGTGGGACTTCTAGCCCACAATATACAACACCATTCATTGCCCAAACAGGTTCAATCTCCAAAATGAACATTGGCAAAATCCAAATAGCAATTATCCTGTTCCTCTATAGAAATTGCAGATGGCTTTGGTTGAAAATAGTCAGGACAAGCCTCTATCTGTAGATCCTACAACAAACATATTGGCCACTGCAATCCAGCCCAGCAAGTCAAATACATTTGGTGGACTCCTGCATGATTTTGACTGAGATGCAACACGAGTGTTCCCATGATATCCACGCATTATGCTTCTATAGTGAAAAAGCTTGCAGTTGATGTCATGATCCAGGCTGGAGCATGCTCTGGGCACACAAAAGAAAGCGTGCGAAACTGTCAATTGTAAAAGGGGCTTGTAGTTGTTCCTTTAGAATTTATTTACGCAATATAGACCAAGAACTTTGGATCATTTTCATCCCTCTCCATGAATCCTCTCTCCACTAGAGATTCCAGCCTCTTCTTCATTATCCTGGGCTCGGGATTGAATCTAGACTGAAGCGCGTTGATGACCTCAACTTGTACCTAATCTCTTCAACAACCAAAGCATAACATCGTCCCACCTTGTTCCATTCAATTCGGTTCCTCATCTTCAGTACTCTGACCATAGCGGCATCAATTTCAAACTCCCTCTGCTTCATTACAAGCTCGTGGTCCTGTGCCGTTTCCTTCTGTACCTGCTTAGCAGATCCTGCAGGAAAAGGTATTTTTCTTGGGAGTTTCTTTCCAGGTGCCTGCATATATCAGATTCTATAATAATCGAAAGTGCTCATATACCTGAGGAATTCTGTCTCTCAAAATGAAGACGTCCGTATTGGCAATATTTTCCTTCTTTGCCTCTTCCGGTGTCTCACCCTCCTTAGATAATACTTTACACCTCCAGTACACAGATTTTGAACATAATCGACTGCTTTTCAAAGTGTTTATGCAGCTTTGCCATAAAACAAAAGACACCAAAAAACGTTGCAGCTGCACTGGCGGCGTGGATAGAAAACTTACCCGTAGTGAACCTGCTGCAAACCGACAAACGTAAGAACCCACTCTTAAGACTACGGCAAGGAATTTCTGAACAGCGACGTGAAATCTGTACTTGAGTCAGTGGGAATCAAGCACATCACAGGGCCTACATATACGCCACAGAGCCAAGGCGCACCAATGGCACTAAAGCACCTTCTGTACGCGAACATGACCGCGAAGAACACAAAAAAATAGCTCGACCTGCTGCCACTGTGTGTTGAAAATTATAACAACACCCTCAAAGTGTGGTGACTTGGAGACGCATATTAGAATCGGCGGCCAATATGGTGACTCTAACATATGGTTCGTGAATTGAGTTGTAAATCGACGCGTTTTACGGCTCCTGATCAATTTGCAACTCACCGAAGTCCAGGGTTTTGTCAAACTCAAGGAACCATTGCATTGATCAAACCGGCATCAATTGTCCAGAACATGTGATGAGGACATCCCTCTGTCACAATCAGAGAGTTTTGTGCGCATGTGCTTGATTTTACTGCATTGTCGATATCCCTCAAATGATGCAAGTTTGACAAATTATTCCATTCAATTCGAGGAATTGGTCTTAATGACGATTTATTCACGTTTATTATCGCTGTTGGGATAATTCCTTGAAGCCGTCATTATTCCTCAAAGTTAGAAAAATGTTTTTATTATTCTAATTTGTCTCCAAGTCACCGTCTTTAGACAAATTATTTTGATCAAAGCTGTTCCAGGCCTGCTTGGTTCCAGCCAAGCCTGAATTAGTCCAAGAATATTCCCAAAAAACGGACAATTATTCCATAAAAATCGGAATTATTCCGCTTTTTATTCTAATTTGTCTCCAAGTCACGGAGCAGACGTTTCACCAGAAGGATGTAGATTGGATCCAACCATTCTTGATTTGAACAGAAATTATTTCAAGTCATCTTTTATTTGTTTCTGCTGGTGCGCTGCGATCAAGTTTCGCGAAAAAACCGTCCGAGAAGTAATGACGTGTCACTTACGTGGTGGATGAACATATGAAATGAAGGAAATGAACGCACAAATTGCAGCGAAGACCCTCCTTAACAAGATGACGGCCAAAACGAAATTAGAACAATTGAGATCTCTTATGTCCAAGCCGCAAAATAATGTCCAGGCGTATTTGGTGTATTCAGAGGATGCCCACCAGGTGAACTTCTCTATTCTCTTCATGGATCTATTGACGTAGTACAGTCCGAGTATACTCCTGATAGAGATAAGAGGAGATCCTTTATTTCTGGCTTCACTGGCTCAGCTGGTCAGAATCATCCAGAAAATCCGGTCATTTATGTTCTGTAGGATCTGCGGTGGTGACCGATAAACAAGCACTCTTGTGGACTGATGCTAGGTACTTCCTCCAGGCTGGTCAACAACTCGACTCTGAACATTGGGCCTTGATGAAATCCAAAACTGGTTTCCAAATGTAATATTTATAATACTCACTCCAAACTGACTCTGAATTCTTAGCCAATGTGAACAGCATCAATGAGGAGTTGAAATCACAAAATTCGGACGCTGAGCTGGTCCCAATAGAGGAAAATCTCATTGATAAGGTGGGTCAATATTTAGTGAGAGAATTAACCTGAAAAGGTGTGGGGTGACTCGCAGCCCTCCCTCTCTCCCTCTCCTGTCTTCCTACATCCCATCAAGGTCAGAATATCTCATCAGAAGATTCATCACAACCTTCCTCACCTTAATAGTACGCTGGTTTAGCCACTTCAGATAAGATCAATAAAATTCGTGAAGAATTGAAGAAGGAACAAGTTGTAGCCTTCGTCGTCACCGCGCTTGATGAGATTGCCTGTGAGTCACTTGATCTCCTCTCCATAACGGACTTGTTTACAACGATATAGGGTTGTTCAACTTGAGAGGAAATGATATCGAATTTAATCCTGTCTTCATTGCATATGCAATCATCACACAAGAGAAAGCATCACTATACATCTCCCTCGATAAGGTATATATATAAATATAATTGAATATCTAAATATGCCAGTTGACAGAAGAAGTGAAATCGAGTCTCGGAGAGGGTATCGAATACAAAGGTTATGAGGATGTATTTAATGATCTCGTACAATTATCATCTCAGGGGAAGGTACATGTCTATAAATAATAATAACTAATATAAATAATAACTAATCATATAGATCTGGCTCGATCCTGCCAGATCTTGCGTCGCCCTATTTGACAAATGTAACGGAAAGTTCAAAGAAAAAACATCGCCAATCACGATAATGAAATCTCTGAAGAACACTGCCGAACTGGAGGGAATGAGACAAGCACACATCAGGGATGCCGTAGCATTGATCTCTTATTTCGCTTGGTTAGAAGAGGAATTAATCAATCATGGGAACAAAAATCTCACAGAGGCGGCTGCTGCTGATAAGGTGGACTGGTTTAGAAGGTATATATTTATATAAATATATATTTATCATATGATGATCACATATGAAAGTATATACAGCCAACAGAAGGATTTTGTCAGTTTGAGTTTCGACACAATTAGCTCAACGGGAGCGAATGGGGCAATCATTCACTACAAGCCTGAGCATAATACATGTGCCATTGTCGATGCTGATGCTCTTTACCTTTGTGACTCAGGTGGTCAATACAGAGATGGAACTACAGGTCAGTATCTCAATTCAAGAAATACTCAGTCATATAGATGTCACCAGAACGATGCATTTTAGTAAACCTACAGCCAGGGAGAAGAGATGTTTCACTCGAGTGTTGCAGGGACACATTGGGATAGATAGAGCAGTATTCCCAGAGGGCACATCCGGTGGGCAATTAGACCTTTTGGCGAGACAGCATCTATGGAGGGACGGACTGGACTTCAGGCACGGAACTGGTCATGGAGTCGGGGCCTTCTTGAATGTGCATGAAGGACCTCAAGGGATAAGCTTCAGGCCACAGAGTTATACCGTACCTTTACAGTCTGGCATGACGATCACGAATGAGCCAGGTAGATACTATTGATGAATATATATACACATATAAATATGGGATAGGGTATTACGAAGATGGTGCATTTGGTATTCGAATAGAAAACGTACTTTTGACGAAGGAGGCTGATGTCCCTGAGAATTTTGGCGGGAAGAAATACTTATGTTTCGAAAATATTACTTTTGTGCCAATACAAACAAAGATGATGGACACCTCCATGCTGACACCAGAAGAAATCAAATGGATCAATGACTATCACGCTCAGGTGATCAAATTGATCCAGATTTCAATATCTTAATCAGAGAAGGTATTGTCGAAGGTTGGACCTCACCTCGATGGGAAGGTACTTCAGTGGTTGAAGAAGGAGACTCTTCCCATCTAATCTCGAGAGACACAGGCAACTCATCAAAACACAAAAATACAACCCCTATGGAAAGTGCATTATAACTGTTCACAAGATCACAACTTGTTTCAGTTTTTATAAATCTACTCTCTGGCCCTCAACACTCCAACCGGTGATGTGATTCTTTGCATCGACCGAAATGTTATGTCTTCCAAGGACCCTGTCATCCCTTGCAATGTATGATCCTAAAGCAGTTAGCTTGTACAGTCGCAGATGATTCTTGCCATTGGAGTTTGGGCGTAGTATACGGTGGTTGAGGGGGAGATCTGATTCTAAAATGTAATCGCCACCAGTTGGAGGTCTTTCTCCATTCTTCACCAGGAGCTTTCCCACGTGCGATTTGGTATCAAGAGGTGGATTTACCACTCCCCCTGCGAGCCTTCAACATCATCGCTGTGGGCGTGTGTCACCTCTTTCGGCCACGTTAGTCAGTGCATCATTACCCACGATTGCTTGTGTTATAGCAGGAGTCAATTCACTGACTACTGGCGTTGCTTGTATGACTGAGGTGACAGCAACAGCTTGTGGTTGGGTGTAAATAACAGGTTCTCCTCTAACAAGGAATGGACCACCATGGACGACTTGTCCTGCCGGTAGTATGGTAGTTGTGGTTGAAGTTGGAAGATTAGCGTTGTGGATGCTCTGCATGTTTGTTCTTTGTGTTTGTTCTGTTGGGTTTACGTAAAATTGTGTGAAACTCGTGTGTTTTCATCATGATCACGTGACTGTTCTCTGCACTCCTCGCTTACACAACTGTTGTGTGGATTACATATGCACAGCATGCGACAGCTGGGTATGAGCAAGGACACTGCTGGATGTTAGTGATCGACTGCTGCAAGATTCTCAATTCCTCCAATTATTGCTTCTTTCGCCATATTTCCAATACATCTGGTCACAAAGACACCATAACACAAGCTAAGGGCCTCTAAGACACCCCAAAAGAACAAAAAAAACAATTTTGGAGGTCACAAAAGCAAGATAAGAGAATCATAGATGTCTGGCGGGGGGTCTGAGCAGGAGTGTGATTCTCAATAGCAGCTTTCAGCCCAATCCAATTAGAACTTGCCTTCTCCACGGCGCCAATCGGAGACAATATATTTGCAGTGCGACCAACTTTCTCTCTAAAAATGGTTCGGAATTGTACATCGTCATTACCATCAGCAGAATGTCCAAGGACAAGATCTTTGAGTATATCCTGGTCCGTCATCATACAGACACTGTGGAAGTCAGACAAATGCGAAGATGATCAATCAACATTTGAAAAAAGACGAGGCCGAGCGTGCGGCTGAATATTCTTACCTTCTTAGCAGTCGTGTGGTTGTTTGATCCGGGTGTAATGACCTCGGCCGGATGGTACACGAGGACAGATCTTGAACGCCAAACAACCCGCCATCCGCTGGATCTTTGAACACAACAGGCACGCCCAACACGCAACATTTTCAATCATGGAGGACAACATGATGTATGAGACTCTTTTAGAAGCTGAAGATGCAAGAGATCTTCATTTTGATCAACAATTGGAGGAAGTATTGGAACCACCAATGGAAGAGTTCTTAACCGGTGTGGATCAATACTTTGCCGATGAGAATTCTTTAGATGCAGATTTGGGCTTATCAGAAACCCAACCAGAACCGATGGATTTCAAAGCCTTTTATAACACTGAATTACCAGAGCTTGAGTTCAAATCCATACTGAAAACAGTACCGGAGCCTCTCAAAGAAGGTCTGCCTCAAGATTACCATTCCTGTCCTGCTTTCTCACCTTGATCTAGCATCAAATTTCGCAGCCCTCAAACGCACAAGGACAAACAGCGACGTCACACCACAAGATGAACGTTATAGAGACCGTTTGGAGGCAAACAAGAGATCTGCACAATTATCTAGGGATAGAAAGAAGGCACAAAGAGGTGGACTGGAATCTAATCTCTTGCTGCTCAACAGCGAGAAGAAGTCTATTACCGAGGAAATCGCCAGATTACAAACAGAGAATGAAGTTCTAAAGGATAGAAAGAAGGCACAAAGAGGTGGACTGGAATCTAATCTCTTGCTGCTCAACAGCGAGAAGAAGTCTATTACCGAGGAAATCGCCAGATTACAAACAGAGAATGAAGTTCTAAAGAGAGAACTGGTCAGTCTGCAAGATATTGTCGGTCGATCTCCCGCTTTGGCCAAGATCATGGCAAGAACTCAATCCCAAGCCTTGAACATGATGTCTAAATCAGCACCACAACAAGATCCCCAGAGCGCCGCTTCGTGGTACACTCTCATCATGATGCACATCTTTAGCCACTATTTCCAGCAAACCCTGGCAGGACATTCGGCGATTTCAGCTGTCCCTCCCTCCCCAACGTGGGTGCAGTAATTGATTACGGACTCTCTTATAAACTGTACATAATCCCTCAATCTTTGTATTAAAAGAAGCTTGAAATGCGACCACCAAGCACCAGTGATGAGAAGATTGAAGATTTTGATAGAAGGTCCTGTTGTCCATGGCCCGGGGTGTCCTCCTGACCCGAAGACACAAATTTGAAACCCTCCTGAAATTTCTCATTCTTACAGCATTCAGCAGAATGTTGTGCGTATGATGATTTGTCGCCAGTGGAACAACATAACTTAACACTCTACGAAGACATAACAACAAATGAAAACGCTTATCTTACTCTTACTTACGTGCCTCACCTCTTCCTTCGGTCAGACTATCTTTGGTGTCTGTTACGGAATCGACTTCAGCAACTGCCCCTCAGACCAACAAATCAACAGTGACATCACGCTCATCAGCACCTTCGCCCAGAGGGTCAGACTCTACGGCTCCTCCGGTTGTGGCAATATCGCGCTCAAGGTTGCTCGTGCGGCAAAACCCCTGGGGTTGAAGCTTCTCCTTGGTGCTGCGGTCGGTCCCGACTTTGAGAACGAGAAGAGGGCGGTGACAGAGCTGGCCCGTTCCGATATCGGACTGGACACCAGCATCATTGTGGGCATCACAGTCGGTTCAGAGGATCTATACAGAGGTGATATCACCTCCTCTCAACTGGCCGGGTATGTGAATGACATGAGAAGTCTCTTGAGAAACACCCTATCTTCTTCCTTGCCCGTCGGAACGGCTGATACGTATTTCAAATTTGATGCCACCATCATTGCAGCTGTCGATATGATTTACATGAACGTCTTTCCCTACTGGCAAGGTGACATCTCATGAGAGAAATTCTGTTGAGATATGACAGGTGTTGCAGACCCAGTTGTAGGAGCCACTATTGCCCTGCAGAGTTACGATTCAGTCGTGGCCCAAGCACAAGGAAAGCCAGTGTATATCGGCGAGACAGGATGGCCGACAGGAGGTCCCGCTTTCGGAAACTCTCAAGCGACTTATGCTAACCAAGCTGCCTTTATGCCGGCTCTCATGTGCCAAGCTCAAGCTCGTGGGATTGGAGTCTACATCTATGCCGCGTTTGATGCTGCAACTGGGAACAACGCTACCCCAGAGAATAACTTCGGACTGTACACTACACAGAGAACCAGAAAATCTTCTTTCATCTACACCTGCCAAGGAGGGAATTCCTCTCCCACAACTCAACCCACAGCCACCCCTCAGCAGTGTTATGACATGTACAGAGGTCTTAAATGCCGCACACCCAGTGAGGATCCCTCGAATGGACCCTAATGCGATCAATCAGACTCGCAGTTGGCTGTGTCAACAGAACGCACAATTCTGCACAACGATACAGCCGGGAGCACTGTACAGCACTTGTAATTCGGTGGAGCAACTTTCTTACGCTATCTACTTTGAGAACGAGAAGAGGGCGGTGACAGAGCTGGCCCGTTCCGACATCGGACTGGACGCCAGCATTATTGTGGGCATCACAGTCGGTTCAGAGGATCTATACAGAGGCGATATCACCTCCTCTCAACTGGCCGGATATGTAAATGACATGAGAAGTCTGTTGAGAAACACCCTATCTTCTTCCTTGCCCGTCGGAACGGCTGATACGTATTTCAAATTTGACGCCACCATCATTGCAGCTGTCGATATGATTTACATGAACGTCTTTCCCTACTGGCAAGGTGACATCTCATGAGAGAAATTCTGTTGAGATATGATAGGTGTTGCAGACCCAGTAGTAGGAGCCACTATTGCTCTGCAGAGCTACGATTCAGTAGTGGCCCAAGCACAAGGAAAGCCAGTGTATATCGGCGAAACAGGATGGCCGACAGGAGGTCCCGCTTTCGGAAACTCTCAAGCGACTTATGCTAATCAAGCTGCCTTTATGCCAGCTCTCATGTGCCAAGCTCAAGCTCGTGGGATTGGAGTCTACATCTATGCCGCATTTGATGCTGCGACTGGGAACAACGCTACCCCAGAGAATAACTTTGGACTGTACACTACACAGAGAACCAGAAAATCTTCTTTCATCTACACCTGCCAAGGAGGGAATCCCCCTCCCACAACTCAACCCCCAGCCACCCCTCAGCAGTGTTACGACATGTACAGAGGTCTTAAATGCCGCACACTCAGTGAGGATCCCTCTCGAATGGACCCTAATGCGATCAATCAGGCTCGCAGTTGGCTGTGTCAACAGAACGCACAATTCTGCACAACAATACAGCCGGGAGCACTGTACAGTACTTGTAATTCGGTGGAGCAACTTTCTTACGCTATGAATCTCTGGTATTCTCTCTATGCTCCTCAACAGGGTAATCTCATCTCTGCAGAGCTACGATTCAGTAGTGGCCCAAGCACAAGGAAAGCCAGTGTATATCGGCGAAACAGGATGGCCGACAGGAGGTCCCGCTTTCGGAAACTCTCAAGCGACTTATGCTAATCAAGCTGCCTTTATGCCAGCTCTCATGTGCCAAGCTCAAGCTCGTGGGATTGGAGTCTACATCTATGCCGCATTTGATGCTGCGACTGGGAACAACGCTACCCCAGAGAATAACTTTGGACTGTACACTACACAGAGAACCAGAAAATCTTCTTTCATCTACACCTGCCAAGGAGGGAATCCCCCTCCCACAACTCAACCCCCAGCCACCCCTCAGCAGTGTTACGACATGTACAGAGGTCTTAAATGCCGCACACTCAGTGAGGATCCCTCTCGAATGGACCCTAATGCGATCAATCAGGCTCGCAGTTGGCTGTGTCAACAGAACGCACAATTCTGCACAACAATACAGCCGGGAGCACTGTACAGTACTTGTAATTCGGTGGAGCAACTTTCTTACGCTATGAATCTCTGGTATTCTCTCTATGCTCCTCAACAGGGTAATCTCATTCCAAAACATCGTCCTGCTTATCTCTGACAGGAGATGCCGCTTGTAATTTCAACGGATTAGCACATGTGGTAGCACCAGGGGACACCAGCGGGGAAGTGCCCCCATCTGGATCGACTTCTGGCAATAGTATTCCACCTACTAGCACAGGCAGTGGCGAGAGCTGTCGAAATATGTTTGCAGGACTGCAATGCCGCACTAAATCTGAAGATCCTGCCGGATTGGACTCCGGCTCCGTCAACAATGCTCGAAATTGGTTGTGCGGCGTCTATCCTCAGTATTGTTCGGAGATCAACCAGGGTGGAAAGTGGACATCTTGCAATCCACTGGAGCAGTTATCTTATGCAATGAATTTGTACTACCAAGTGTATGGTCCTTCACCAGGTAAACCTGAAATCTACAAGATGAAATATTGAAATGAACCAGATGCTTGTAGTTTTGGTGGGATTGGTGTAGTTTTGTCCAGCACTGGCACTACTCTTCCCCCATCCACCCAAACATCTAATTGTCAGACTATGTTCTCTCAACTACAATGCCGTACTCCCTCTGAGGATCCCTCTCAGGCGAGTACCAGCGCAGTGACCAATGCACGCAACTGGCTGTGTGGTAATTTCCCCCAATTTTGTGTGGATATTAATGGAGGTGGAAAATATGCTGGTTGCAACAGTGTAGAACAATTATCTTGGGCCATGAATATATACTATAATGCCTACTCTTCTCAAGGTATTCGCTTTCAAAGACGTCCTGCCAGACTTAATTTCACCCAGGAGCGGGAGCTTGCGATTTTGGTGGGGTAGCTCAACTGACTACCCCATCTACAAGTGTGGCCTCTCCTTGCCAGAGCATGTTCTCACAATTGAAGTGTAGAACTTCCTCAGAGAATCCCTCCGACTACGATGTCAACTGGATCGCTTCGACACGTAATTGGTTGTGCGGCAACTTTCCTCAGTACTGTTCTGCTATCGAGAGTGGACCTTGGACCTCCTGCAACACTGTCGAGCAATTGTCCTACGCAATGAACTTGTACTATCAACAGTACGGTTCCTCACAGGGCGCTGGGGCTTGCAGCTTTGGAGGATTGGGAGTTGTCCAGAATTGATAAAATCATTATCATCTCTTTTCATCATTTTCATGGGTGATCGAAGAAAGATCTGACTAAAGTATTTTCAAAATCAACAGAGATGTCAGTGGCGTTGATTTGCTCTTGTTCTGCAAATGTAGATTTCAAGACGCTTCTACCTACAGAACTTATAAGAAGATCGAATGTCCATCCAGTATTTTCCTTGTTATTTTCATTTTCAAACAAGATTTGCCTTTTCTTCTATTGTCCCTCTTGTGTAGAGCAACACATATTCCAACTCTAACTCAGTACCATCCAAACCGATTGAGTCAAATAATTCGGCCTCCTGAATGTTTCAGCTTGATAAAATCGTGTATAATGAAAGAAACATACCATGAGGTAATTGTGATTTGATAAGAAGGGTGATAACCTGTCTTTATAACGTTGAAAGGTGACTATGACATGTGGCAGAGCCCTACTCTGTTTCTCCGTGACAATTGGGTAATCTCCTTCCCTCTTCTCGTAAAAATGAGATACAAATGCTGCGGGGTCATTCTTAAATTGCTCGGCTTGATCAACGTAGTGAATGTCAAATGGTTTGCTTGGAGAGCAGTCAAGCATCATCATCCTCGTCTCGTTTCGGTGTATATAACTGTAAGATTTGTCAACAAAACCAAAGCAAAGCAATAGAACTCATCACGAGGGCTTCCCAAGTGGTCTCCCACCTTAGTACTGGCCGATATGAACGAACCCGACAATGTTTTACTGTGAGGGAGAAACAGTAAACTGAAATGCTCAAGCAATCTGCTTCTTAATTATGCGGCAAAGCCAGTCCACGTATATTAGAGCATTGCGTGGTGTCTTTCTTTACCTTTGGAATGGAGAAGAATGGCACGGCATGAGGAAATGTACGTCCATACCATCAGGGTATCTGGTGTGCATATTCTGGTTGGTTCAGCTCTTCCTTGGGTTCAGCAATATGTATGATGTAGAATTACCTTTATGTGATGCATCACAGAGATAGGCCCAGCTTGATGCATTGTAGACAGATAAAAAGCCATAATGATATTAATTGTGAAGGTGATCAAGAGCAATCTCTTCTTTAAATTCACCCATTTTTGATTATTTTTTTGTGACAGAAAGAGTGCGCACATCATGATACACAATGGGTGAATTGGTAGTAGAAATCTATCATACATGTCATGAAGGAATACAATCGAGTTGTCATTAAATTGACTATTCGAAAACACACCTGAACTCTTTGTGTGAGGAGAGGCTCAGAACAAGAGCGTAAGAAAATATTATAACAGGTAAGATAAAGATCTGCTTCCTAATGCATTCTCTTATGCCCTGAGGAAAGAAGATAGTATAAGCCCCTAGCACGGTGGGTATCCCTTGGGTAAAATACCAATGCCATGGATGAGTTCCATAAAATGATCCGGCATCATTCAGCAGATTGAAGGACAAGAAATTCCAAATGACAAAAGTCCATCTTCCGTAACAGTAGGAATCAATCATCAAAAGTATAGATAATGAGACACTCCTGCCTTCTATTATTATCTTAATTTCACTCTAAAAGATTATTGTGAGATATAATAAAATACTGTACCCCACGATGACACAATGAGTGACAAATTGAATCTTCTGTCTAATATTCGGAAGAAAAAGGATCTGATGTACAGCTAAAATGAGCCATAAAATGACGTTTGTTGGCCTCATGATCACTGCCAGTGCTGCCAGACTGAGAGACCTCGTCATTCTGAGCGATATCAACCTCTAAAATATATAGAAGACCTTTACCTGACACTCACACCCTTATTCTTGGATGACGGAAACCAATTCCAATAAAATAAAGCGATCATGGTGATGACCGTCTCTATCGAGTTCGAGAAAGTTCTGACCATGCAATAAAAAATGAACCAATTACTCAAATAGAGTACCATCTATTGACATCAGAATAAGAACTGATCAAACCAACTTACCACCCACTTTGTACATTCCCTTCCAAACAACAAGAGGGAGAGTCTATAAACGTAGAGATCACCGACAGCTGTGAAAGCACCTTGCAATAATTTGGGGGCTATGATCTCAACCAAATCAATTCCACTTCGAAGTATTGTTGTTGCTCACGATTGTGTCGGTGGAATCAATGCCGAGAATTTGCAGGAAACGATACGGAAGGGCAAAGACGAGAGGATGAACGAAACTACGGATCCCTTCTTCCCACTCCCACGTTCGCCAACCATATCTGCTCATATTATGAACTTTATTCAACAGACTTACCCAAAGACCATGTCGTGAGCAATCTCTAATGACTGCCAATATTCATCAGGACTAAATAGAGTCCGTACAATCAATGCATTCGCCCAACGAAAGACCAAAAAGGCCACAAAGATTGTTGAGAGGCTCAAGTTCATGAATTGAATTTATTTCGGTCTTTTGACCGTCTACAATGATAGACGAGAAAAAATCCGGGAAAGGAGTGTCACAGATCATCTCACAAATCTCTCATAAATTAGCAACCGATCATGTCCAGCGACGATGAGATGATCATCAGAGGATCAGCGGCTAAGAGTGCTCTTGATAAGAAGAGAAAAAACATGGATAGGTAAGTTGTGAATGGGACCGATTATAATGTTGATTTCCAAAAACAGTTCTGCTGATGAGGACCTCCCAAGAGGTAAACCGGAGAGGATCACATCTGTCACTAAAAAGACGGAGAATATTATCAGCAAGGTGGGCAATCTCTTCGGTGAGGAGAAGAGAAAATCTGAGACCACAGAACTTAAAGCCAAGCCTAATAAGAAGCAAAAAGGTATTAACAAATCTCCTCTTATTGTTGATCCATGCAGTCAAAGTCTCCACCATTAAGACGACGAAGGTTGATAATCGCCCTTCTGTTTCTTTGATTCGCACACGCAATCTTAGCGAGGCCGTATTTCTGGGAGCTGTTGCTTCTGTAAATAGATTCGAAGTCCTTGTGAATCTCCCCAATTTCTACAAAGGTGAGCCTCTTCATTTGAATGCTTCATTACATTTTCAGCTCATGCATTCTAGGGGTCTTGTCTATCAATGACATATCAGAGCCCATATCAAAACTCTTACAACATAACCTGGAATCAGCAGAGCAGAAGCCAATTCCAACACTGGATAGTATGTTTGAAGTCGGTCAGCTGATCAGGGTCGCAACTCTCTCCACAAACCTCACAAACGATAGAAAACTCAATCGCATCAATCTCACCACCAAAGTGGACCGCTTGAATCAAGACCTGAGGAATCTCTCCCCCGGTCAATTTATCGAGGTGACACTTGCCACCGTTGAAGAGAAGGGCTATACTGTAGATATCGGTATCAAGGCTCACTCATGCTTCATCCCCTTTGATAAATTTCATCCTGAGGGAGATAAGACTATCAGAAAGGCCATCCTTGGCACCAATCACATGGCTTATATCAAGAGTATCAGCCGGAATGGCAACATCGACGTAGAGACAAGACCTGAACATCTTGGAGAGTTAATTACTCAATCCAAAAATATCAAAACAATGGCCGACATCAGACCCGGTATGCTCGTCCAGGCAAATGTGGGTCCAATTCTTCGCAAGATGATCTCCACTCAACATTTTATGAGCAAACAGAAGATAACAATGTTGTAAGAATGTGCACTGATGTATCTAGTGGGAACGAGAGATCAAATATGGAGATGAATACTCTATATTCGATGGTTTATACAACTGCCAAATGGCAAGATCTTCCTCTTCTACAAAGAAAATTCGTCGCAATTCATTTCTGGCCAGAATAGTGCACGTCTGCCTGATCACAAAGACGATCACCATCTCCGACTTGCCTCATCTACTCAAACTTGTTAAATTCTCACCCTCTGTAAGTTGTATTATCATACCCTATTATACTATATTATTATACCCTATTATACTATATTATCATACAATCAATTGGCTGATCAACATAGGTCAAAATTGGTGATAAATACAAGGGTGAAGTACAATCACAAGAAGAGAAGATCGTGCTCTTGTACACTCCAGAACACAATGTCCACTCCGCTCTCAAGGTAGAGAAGAATGAGAAAGTTTACAACAATGGGGATGTATTAGAGGTCAGAGTGACGGGCTATGCGGATATGGACGGCATGCTCTTTGTCAGCGACAAAAAATCGATCTTGGAACAGGCTATGATGTCAGTAGATGATGTACATGCTGGAATGCCCGTCTCTGGTGCGGTAAGTGCCTTGTTAGACGTGACGCATAACCTGACATATGCAGGTTCTCTCGGTCAAACCTAACGGAGTCCTTGTGGCTCTCACCAACGCAGTGAAGGGTTTTTTGCCCATCGGACACGCCGGAGACACTCCGATCCTCACCGAGAAGAGCTTGAAGAATAAATTCCCTGTAGGAAAGCGGCTGGAGATGAGAGTCCTGGATGTGAGTGACAAGATGATCACGTTAACATATAAGAAGACCCTCACACATTCCCCCTACCCACTGATCACCGATCGCGAGAAAGTAAAGATCGGTCAGTTGGCACACGGCTTCGTCAACAAGGTGGCTTCATCAAGATATGACAAGAATGACACAATTCAGGTGACTCCAGACGCACTCTTCATCGGATTCTATCAACACGTCTGGGGACGTGTAAAGAGGTTCCACGGACCACCATTTACATCAGTCTACAAAACTTTTCAGGTATTGAAAACTACGACTATATCCAACTCTTCTAATGATGATACAGCCCATAAAAGTGAAAGTGATGAATGTAGAAGGACCTAGCTTGACATTATCACTCGATACGAGCGAAGATAAAATGGAGGTGGAAAGCACACAAGAATTCACTCCTCTCAGATTGGGAACCACCGTCACCGCAAAGGTAAATCTCATTTTTCATTCTACATATTGAATCATTTACAGGCGACGAAAATCATTTATGAAGGAAAGGCTCGATCGCTGTTGTTCACGGCTGAAGACAACACCCTCTACGTGCCTTTTGAGCATATTTCTGACTTTGGATCGCTGTCAGAGGCACTTTTCAAACGGTATGCATCAGAAAAGACCGAGTTGGAGATCTTGGTCATCGCAAACCAGGCAGACAGAAACTACGGAACACTCAGACAATCCCTCCTCACCGCTGCAGAGGCAGGAAAGATCCCCACCAGGTACCCATCTATCCTATCAAGAAATAGTCCCAATAATGGCAGTTACAAGGATCTGAAGGAAGGATCTATTTACACCGGTTGGGTCGATGACTTGAAGCTCAACAGCACATCCATATCTTTCTTCGGAATCACTGCCAGAATCCACCTTCCAAAACACCTCACTCCCAAAGTTGGAGCCGTGATGAGGGTTAAAGTGACTGACAAACCAGTGATCCACAATAAGCAGACAGCAAACTGCGAAATCGCAGAAGTGACGAGTACAGTCGATCTAAATCAATATTTCAAACAATTGGATATTGCATCTACGGATTTTCCACACAAGATAGGAGAAGAGGTGTGATATATAGTTATAAACACCATAATAACCATCATATAAGGTGAAAGTGACGCTTACGGAAGAAATGGTCGGCAAGAAGGCTGTTGTTACCACTCAAAATGGCATCAAAGGTATTTCAATCTTCCTTGTAACCAATATTTTTAGACACTATCGGTGCATTTAAAAAATTAATGTATTTCGATAAAGAGAAGGTAAAATAATGATTGCTAATAAATACCAGGGATACCCATGATGTCTTTTGCCCCAAGTAAAAAGGGAGGCAGTGCTATTGTGATAGATATCAGAGATAATATGGTCTTTATCTCTCGCGAAGTCACCACAGACAGCACTACTTTGACTAAAGGTGATTTCAACAAAAATATTATTATTTGTCTAAGAAGATCAAAACTGAATATAAACACAGACGAGAAATATGATGCTAAAGTGATTGCAATCTATGAAGAATACGTGCTCGTATTAGTGAATGGTGTGGTTGGGTTCGTCCCACAACTCGCGTTAACACCATCCGTCGAGTTGTTCAAAGTCGACGAAACCTTCAAGGTCAAGTTCGTGGAGGAAGTGGATGGTAGAAATGTCTTTGAGGTGCTCAACTACACTCAGCGTCTTAACACTGCTATCAAGGGTAAAAATGCACTGAGTGAAAAAAGTGAGTTTTAATGGGTAGAAACACTTGTACAAGTTTAAGAAGTCACAACTGATGCATGTTAGAATCAGAAAGAGCTCCAGAAGCAACAGAGGCAGTGGCCCCAAAAGCAGAACTGAAAAAGAAACAGAAAGTTGTCACACCCCACAAGAAATGATATTAATTCCTTCTCACAAGAATGCAAATCTCATCGGAATAAAAAAAGGCTCATTTCTTTTGAGAAATCAATTTCCGATAACAAAACAACTTCGCCAAAAACAATATGTTCTTTTTGGCCAGCCCAAAGATTCCACTCCCCAAGTTTCTTGACAGAATAGAACCCATCAACTGCGCGGACATAACGCCGATGACATGCAGGAAGAAGCCTTTTTGGCCTGGGAATAATGAATCTCAGTAATTTTGAAGGCAGAATATCCTATGGTATAAATTCTTTTGAAAGAGGTATTGTTGCATGAGATGCACTTTCTGGAGAGAGGAACTCAAAAAAACTTTTTCGGATTTTTTCGGTGTCGAAAAAATCATCTTGGGAAATAACTGAGAACACAGGAGCAAAATTCAAACTTTTAAAGATGCGAGCAGCAAAGAAGGCAAAGGTCGAGCAAGTGAAGCCTGTATTAAACACTAGCACACAGTTTGACTGGAGTGTCAAGCGTAAGAAGAATGATGCACCGAGTGAGAAAATAGACATTCATCATCTTTGTGAATCAGTAGAATACATGATTTTCTTCCCGTAAAATATGGATCATGCATGATTTGACAAAAATCTGATTGGAATTAGAGGCCAACGATGATGTGGCAGAGGAGGATATCGCTGAAGAAGACATGGAGGAGGAGGCGACTACAAACAAAGAGAAGAGATTAAATAAAAAGCAGCGTGATTTGGAGAAAAGAAGACATGAGAGGGAGATTACTGAGGTAAGTTATCGTTGATCCTTCTGTCTTGTGCACGATAAGATATTTCTCTTAACTCTCAAATAGAAAGAAGAGGCGAGAATGAACAACAATGAGCCACAGAGTGCTGCAGACTTTGAGAGACTTTTACTGTCTTCACCCTCCAGCTCTTATTTGTGGGTTCAGTATATGGCTTTCTGCGTGAGTTTTTGATTGCCTATTAGCAATATTTGTTCAAAAATAATATCTGGCAGTTGTCAACAACAGAAATTGAGAAAGCAAGAAAGATTGCAGAAAGAGGAACAAAGGTGAGGATCTTTTGTCGAAATGTTTTTATGCAGCAACCTCTTGTTGGCTTTGTTGATTTCTTGTTCGACAAACTCTCATCTCCTCAAAATCTGAGAAACTCTAGTCTGTCGGAATGACAAATGCATCCGCAAAATTGGACATTTGGATCGCTTGGCTCAACTTGGAACAATTGTACGGCGACGAAGCAAGTTTCGAAAAAGTGTATTCCAACGCAATAAAATACAACGACGATTTATTGGTCAACAAAAAAGTGCTGGAGATATATGACAATGCTCAAGCCACAGAGGTGAGTGACTATTTATCCATGACAACAACCAGCAGAAGGTTTGACTCGATGTAGAAAATAGAAAGGCTGTTTGAGAAAATGTTGAAGAAATACAAAGATGACGAAGACGTCTGGGCTCGCAATATGGAATATCTCCTGAAGAACGGACAAGCTACCAAATGCAGAAACTTATTGAACAGAGCATTACAAGTTTTGCCTAAATCAAAACGTGAGTCTTGTAACTTTGCCATGGAGAGAAGATTTACAGTTGCAGATGTGAGCATTACCAGCAAGCTCGGCCAACTTGAATACAAAATTGGCTCCGTTGAGCGAGGTCGTTCTGTCTTTGAGGGAGTCTTGATAAATTTCCCCAAGAGAGCAGACATATGGAGCGTTTATTTAGACAAAGAGATGCAAGTGGGAGACGAAGAAGCGATTCGACAACTGCTCGAGAGAATCACCAGTTTGAAATTGTCCTCCAAGAGTATGAAGACGTTCTTCAAGAGGTTCATGAGCTTTGAGAAGGCCCACGGAGACGAAGAGAGAGTCGAACACGTGAAGCAGAAGGCCACACGATACGTGGAAAACTCATAATAAATCCACTTTTCAAGGTATTGCTCCTGTGGTTGTTATTCATGAAAACAATGATACATAAGATATCAATAAGAAAAAGAGAAGGAAAAGGTGGATAATGTATCATTTTATGCGTCTCTAGCTCCTTGTTGAGGGGGCTTGGGGCCACCAGCTTGCTTGGACATGATAATCTGATCCACTCGCAGGATGGTTACAGCTGCATCTGTCGCTAACCGAATGGCATTCTGCTTAGCGACAAGGTGGTCAAAAACTCCCAGTTTTGTAGCATCTTCGACTCCCTCCTGCTTCTGCTCAGCAACCACAGAAAATACAAGAGAATCACCTCAATATTGACACCAGTGTTCTTGTCGCCATTTTGGTGGGCGGCGTACAAAGCGGAAATGACATCGGTGGCTTTGAGTCCAGCATTTTCAGCGATGGTTCTGGGGATGACCTGTGTATTTTAGCAAAAAATATTATTTCCATGAAAATTTACCTGGAAAGCCTCTGCATATCTTCTTATGGCGTGCTGAGTCAGACCAGATGTACTGTCGGCATATTGTCCAATAGCGCGAGCGAGGGCAATCTCGGCCGCAGCGGCACCTGCCACAAATCTTCCGTCTCTTACAAGACCCTTATACACATTCACTCCGTCGTCTGCGTTTTTTCAGCACATTTCTGAAATAAAAATGTGAGATTTACCGATAGCTCTCTCGATGTCGTCAAGAATGTTCTGTGTTGCGGCTCTCACAATGATAGTGGAAATTCCAGAGTCAGTGACGTCTTGTCTGAAGACAGTAACCTTTGTGCTTCCAATTTCCTCTACAGAGACAGAGTCACAGTATCCAGCCTCCTCGGCTGTGGGTGCTCCCTTGTTTTATTAGATCTCTTCGATGAAATAAATATTCTCACCAATCTGACGAGCGCTGTGGCGCCGACGGCTCTGCAGACTCTTCTGAGGTCGAATTTGGATAAGACCTTGATGCACATGAGGCCGTATCTCTCAATGTAATGCATGGCCATCTCGCTCACGGCACCTCCGCTGACAATCACCTTCACTCCAGCCTCAGCTACCTTCTTGATCACCTAAACTTCATCAGATACAAATAAACCCTCAATAGCACTGACGTCCTCAATGGCAGCTTCCTCTGTCTTATTGTAGTTGATCAAGGTATCGGCATCCTTGATCATGACGGTGTCTTTGGTCTCTGTCTTGGCTGTCTCGATACCTTTTGTTCAATTAGAAAACAATGTTTTTTGAGAAAAAAGTCTGACCTGCCGCGAAAACGGCGATCTTTCCTTTGGTGACCTTCTTGATGCTAGTTTCAGTGTCGCGAACAACGACTTGTCCCTTGATCACAGATGTATCAACAACACCTCCTCCCAAGATCTTGGCAACACGGACCTTCTCATATTAATTTCTCCTTTTGAGAACATGATTTACGTTATCTGTGTTAAAGCTCTTGGCATTCTTGGGTAAGACGGAGATACAGGCCTTGGCGATGATGGGAGAAAGAAGATCTTCGTAACCGAATTGCTTGGCTGTGATGATGGATCTGAGGACTTGGGCTACCTTGGCCTCATCGCGAGGGTTTTCGACAGTCAAAACGCTCATTCCTTCAAAGATCAGGATTATTAAAAAATGATAACAAGCACCTTCCAACAACTCTACAGCCTTTCTTCCAGCGGCGGTGTAACCAGCGATCACTTCGCTTGTGTGGAGACCCTTCTGTATGAGTGATTCTGCCTTCTGGAGGAGCTCTCCGACAAGAATAAGAACGAAATTGGTTCCATCTCCAATCTACCACAGTTTAGATCATGAAAAAAATGTGATCAGGATTGTGATACCTCCTGCTCTTGCATTTGAGCGGCGAGAACGGCAATCTTTGCAGCTGGGTGAATAACGTCTAACTCTTTGAGGATTGTAGCGGCATCATTTGTGACGAACAGCTTTTCAAGATGGTTGACAATCATCTTGTTCATTCCTACATCTTTAGAATGTTTTAGGGGTTAATTTTACACTCACCGTGTGGTCCGACCGATGTGCGTGTGATCTCGGACAGATTCTTAACGGCCTCAATGTTTTGGAGGACGGCTTCGTGTCTTCCAGACAAATGACGAGTGCCACTCTTAAGCATATCACCGAGAGACAACATATTGGCTGCTTTTATGTTTAAGTGATCTTCCACATGAATACGTGTTTGATTTATATACCTGTATATATATAGACTTATCAAGGGTAAAAACTCGAACTGATCGTTCGAATGGCCGATTGTGATCAGACAAGAATAGGAGCAATTTTTGCGATATCTCACAAGGTGTCATTTTTCGCAATCTCAGAGTTATTTTTATCTTGAATTGTTTTCTTAAATACAATGATAAATAACCTCAACATTTCACTTTTACACATTTATTATCTCGACTCCAATTCCATGATCAGATCGTCGATCTCACTCTTTGACACAGACAACGTGGACCTCGCCACCCTTGGCGGCGTGGAGGGGCTCATGAGAGGGCTTGGTTGCTCATAACTTTTCAGGTCCGCAATGGCTCTCAACTGATCTATCTCTGATTTGATGTTGGATGCTGTAGAATAGTCCTCTCTCGCAACAGCCTCTGCTTTCTTTTGCTCTAAAGTGGATATCTGCCTCATTGTATTTGGTGATGCGTTACCGGGCGCAGTAGCTGGTGGTTCGAGAGTACTGCGTGCTGACGTGTTTGGGCTGGCCCTACAATCACATGTTAGAGCCGAAAACGAAAACGAGCTGCAATCCACAAAAATACAAGCACTCACCTTAACGCTCTTGACGAGAGTTTTGAAGGTCTGAGAGAGTTTTTCCCGCCAAGCTCATCCATAATATCGTCTATGCTGCTTACTGGCTTCATCAAAGAGGCTCTCACACGTGGAGCCGCTTGGGGGGCTATTCTTTCGCTCTTCCGTTGTTCTGTTAAGATATCAATTAATGTTTCAAAAGAATACTAATTTGATTGAGGCAAACCGAGATAAACAAAAGACTGACCAGTATATTTCACACTGCTGCGCTTATCTCCTGGGTATATTTCTGCCTCCATCTCCAGGAGTATGCTGTCGAGAGTGTTTTTCAAATCTGCTGGTGATGAAGGTATGGTGTTGGAGAAGTCACGTCCTACTAAGCCTCCCGAAACCTATCGAATGTCAATGTCTTGGCATCTATAATTGGTGGATTGTAGTCGCCTCGGTGCTACCATGGTCGGACTGAATGCGCTGCCATTGCAAACATTTCAAAATCCAAACAAAGTATGTTTTCGAATTTTGAAAGACATAC
This sequence comes from Protostelium mycophagum, assembly GCA_002081555.1. NCBI lineage: Eukaryota > Evosea > Variosea > Protosteliida > Protosteliaceae > Protostelium > Protostelium mycophagum. The sequence goes on along the minus strand of MZNV01001837.1, from coordinate 51,105 downwards.
TGTAGGTAATCTTGACTGAACGGTTGGCGCGACAGAGGGTGGTCTTGCAGCAGCTGTAATCATTCAGAAACAAACTGAGCTGCATTTCGTTCCAAGAGTTTTGGAGAAATAATATTTAAAACTCTTTAGCTCACGTTTTTGTGTGATGGACTCGGCGAGTTTTTCGAGGGAGTCCCAGGGATCTTCACCCTCCGCTAACTCCGGCTCTTCTATCACTGCATGTGTCAGTTTGACATCTGTCAAGTCGATTGAACCTGGAAGACAGAGGAAATAATCTGAATGGTAGAATACTTACTTGGTGTGTAATATGTGGCTTGTATGTTTTCCCTCATCAAAATAGAATCACCACTCACATTTTCTGAATGAAATTCTATCAAAACATGAGTTGCCAGTGATTTTAATGGAAGATCATTCCATGACAAAAAAACAACCGACGAGATTTTTACCTGTGGATGCAGAGCGGCTCATGTGGGGTGGCGTCAACGGCGGAGTTTCTGCGGAGTGCGCGAGGTTCACCTCTTCCACTTCGATCTTTCGAGCAATTGAAGGGGGTATGGCTGTGGGGGGGGTGACAGGAGGTGGGTTAGTTTTAGGAGGGGGCGTAACTCCGAGTTCACGAAGGAGATCGTCCGCCAGAGCCTTTTCTTTTCAGAAAAGAAGATTGTAAAGAAATAGAAATTACATCTTGAGAATTTGAAAGGGGTGGAGGGGTGACAGCTGCGAGTCGTCTCTGCCTTTCTTTTTCTTCCTCTACAACCCGCCTGAAATTTCCGTCCAGTCTATCCTTCTCCGCCTTCTCCTCTTGTTCCGCCTTTGGTTTTTTAGTCATTTTCTCCAACATTCAGGTCACGTGACCTTTCTGCGTGCTTCGAGTTCCGCTTGTCTTGTCTTCTCCAGCCTTGACTCTTCCTCCATCCTTCTCAGCCTCTCCATTTCCTCTGCAGCTCTCTGTTGTTCAACCCTCCTCATCTCATATTCTCTTTGCCTCTCTGTCTCGATCTACAACCTGTCAGGAATATATAACTTATTACTTCTGATCGTTAACCATTTGAACAGAAATATAATTGGTTGTGCATTTTTGCGACACATCGGCAAAGACATTACGTGATATCTTTCCATCTAGGTCGAGTATATGATACCGACAACAATGATAAGAGGGACTCACTCCCTTCAGTCTCTGTATCTCAGCTTGTTGCGCCCTGAACACTTCATCACGCTGTTGTTGCAATCTCTTCTGATCTTCCAAGTATTTCTGGCGCAGTTGTTCCTCTTGGGCTCTATATCTCGCCTCCTCTGCAGAATTATCTATGGGAAGTCTGCTGTTGTTGTAATTGTTATCGTTATGAGGCTCGTATGTGCTTCGCCTATTCTCATATTGGTTATAAGATCCCTGTAATATTGTCAATATGGGATGACGTGGCAATATTTCTGTATTTTTGAAGTTTGAGATTCTTCACCTGAGAACTTTGGTAAGGATTTGGGCTGTAAGGCGCGTTGTAGTGAGGAGTATTCGGACTGGGCCAGTTATTCATATTTGGACTTTGATTCTGGTTGGGATTGTAGCTGGGATTATAGTTGGAATTGTAGTTAGAGTTGTAGTTAGCTCCAGCAATAGGTGGAGAACTCAGGTGTCCTTGCTCCATGGATGTGCTTCTAGAGAGTGGTTTTGGTGCAGGGGGTTCCTTAGTGAGTCAGTAAACAGAATGGGAATATCTCGTTACAGTCTAAATAAAGGATTATTTATCTCGAAAGTAAAAGTTATTCCTTGTTCAAATTCTGGAGTACGACGGAGTCATAAGAGTCATTTCTGCATAGAAGACATTTGGATGATCACCTAAGTATGATCTGACTACGAATTAGACCTCTTACCGGAGTGAAACCATCGCGGTGAAATTTGAGCCATTCCCCGAGTTGAGACATCGTATAGACGAATGATTGCTTTTTGTCCAGCATTCCCTCGAATTCCTTCTTGAGATCGTAACTCCTAGGCAGCATGCCCGACGCAGTAACGGCATCTTCCAAATTCTTTGCTGCAGACAAGACCGTCTGGCTGAGTCCACTCATAATGACAACTACTTCTCTCATTTTCGACGTGTCGGTTGCATACTCTGCCCGATGTCAGAAGGGCTTTGCTGGCAGACTCTGGCTTACCTTGCAATTTAGCTCTAAGTTGTAACACTGTCTGTCCGGCGGTTCTCATACAATCGACAACCAATCTCTTGAGATTTTCATCACCAAAACGAAGGGCAACAATTCGTGTTTGATCCCAAAAATCCACTGCAGAATGGGCTACATTCTGTCCATGACGTCCAGCGGCGTCTTTACCAGACATGCTTGCTGCCGAGGATCTTGCGCGTTTTTTGAAAATAATCTATTTTGAAATTATTCCTCAGAATTTTGACACGATCACTTGACACTTATCGAACTGCTTCCAACCAGTTACACCTGCTTTCGAAAACATCAGCAAATCGAAGATCAATAAGAACCTTGCTTCACCAATCTGAGACCATAAAGTTCTTTTATTTTACTGTCATGTAATCTTGCTGCCTGCAAGAATTTTGGAATAATCCTTGTTGAGATCTTGTCTCTCAAAAACGAGTCTGTACACTCCTGCTCTGTATGTACGTTGTCCTGAAACAGTCAAAACATCGTTGTAGATAAGGAAAAGCGATTTTCCGCGAGTTCTCCAAACGACGGGAACCACAATACGCGAGCCACCCAGGATCAACATTAATGGAACGCATACTCACGTTTCTTCAAGAACGACGGGCTTATGAAGAGGGAAGAGACCAGTGTGAGTGGAGCTTCATCTTCGTTCGTGTTTCGACTGGATGAATGATTTCTCGCAGTAGAGGCAGCCGAAGTGATCGCAAACCTTTTAGAACAAATACAAGAATTGACTCTCAAACACACGGACGAACAAGGTTTGCAACTGCATTGTGTTAGATGGCTCAACCGTTTGAAGATGACACAAGATACGATTTAATGGAGGCCAAAAAACTGTTAAGGAACCATGCAGTACAAGTTATAGAATTGCAAGATCAAGTACACAGATTAGAAAGAGGTGACCGATTCTAGAGTTTTTTGGCACTAACAAATACACCATAAGATTCTGTGCTGCACTCTAGGAGCATCTTCTCACAGCGAAATATACGTATTTTTATATAAGTAGTTTAAAGTAGAAGTGCTCAAAGAGCCACCATCACCTCCCCGTCTACCATGATCACCTCTGATCATCACAGAATGCAAGGTTCTAAAATTAGCCGAGGGTACCAGCCAGACCGAACAGAAGCTCGCACAGCTACAAGATTTTCTTATTGAGAAAGAGTCGGCCATCATCAACTTGGAAAAATCACTCGAGGCGGTCAAAGCAGAGTTTGAGGCAGAGATGAGGAAGTCCAGGACTTTTGCAAAAGATCAGAGGGAAGAGAACAGAAGGCTAATATCACAAAAGACGATACTAGAAGGTCAATTGAACGAATTTCAGGCGAAGCAGTGAGTTTTCCACTGGATGGGCAAATTTTTTTGTGATGGTTTTGTGGATTTTTCCGCAATTTTTGCCTGGCTAAATTTTTGGTGGAAAATGTTTGTATATACAGCATAAATTTGAAAATGCAGACGACAACGATCAAAATATCCCTTGACATTTCGACAGGAAAGACAACGATGTCAATTTGCGGGCGCGTATTGTACAATTGGAGGCGGCAAAGAGGACTTTAGAGGAAGAGAAATCAGAAATGTTGAGCAGACAGAACGATGTTAAGAGTCTGGAGGCTGAACTCGCCAGCTTGAAATTAACCCTTGCCAATGGAAATACAAACTCTGCGGAAATGGAAGAGCTGCAAAAGCAGGTGCGTAATCATAATATTTCACTTATTTTTTTCTTTCTATAATAGATCACGTCTTCTTAACGTGAGAATCACGCTACAAACGCGGTAGACCAAACCTAATAAAGACAGATCACTGTCCTCGAAGAGACGAACCAAAAGTTGAATCAGAGGATTTCTTTTTTGGAGGCTGACAACCAGAGCAAGCAGACACATATAGACAATGACATGTTGAGACTTGAGAACCTTCTCGCACAGGTGATATTTTTGATAAATATTTGATAAGATGAGGGGATTCCCTCTACGTCCTATTGTGCTGTGGTGCAATCTTGTTCGAGAATATAAAGGCTGAACATGGAAGGTATCCTCCCTTCAGGCGAGAGAGACAAACTATCTCAAAGAGTTGGGGGAAATGCAGGCTAAATTAGACCAAGTTGAACAGAAGAGGCAGAACATGAAGGCCCAACACGACGAGGAGGTATTTTTATTATGATTTTCATTCCACCCCTCATGAACCCTCAATTTCCCACTGTGAATATCCTCATTTTTGGAATCTGACACAGCCAGATGGCAAAAATGCGCACCAATTTGGAAGACCAACAGAAAGAGGCAGAGACGATCACTTTGAAAATGGAAGAAGCACAGCGCAAAGCCGCTCTCGTTGAACCATTGCAACTTCAAAATTCGAATCTCACCACGGAGAGGGAAACTCTATTGGCGGCCGGAGTTACACGGGAGGCTGAAATTTCGAGGATAACTGCCGAACTCAAGAAATTGGAGGTCCAGATTACAGAGGCACAAAAGAATGTGACAGATACGCATAATACACACGAGGAGGACAAGAAGAAATTTCAAGGAAAACTAGAGGAATTAGAAAATTTCAAGAAGCAGCAGATAGAAGAACTCAACTCAAAAATGAACAAATTATCCCAAGAAAAGGTAGAATTTTCGATGCATTTAAATAAATATATATTTTCGTTTGTCTTTACTAAAAGTTTAATTTCTGACGAATATGTTAAAATTTTGAAAGACTCTCAGGACAATATAAAAATGGATCACGACACCTTGAAATTGGAGAAAGAAGGGATTGAGAAGGGTTTAGAAATATTAAGACAGCAGTTGGAGGCTGCATCCGGTGCCAGTGGAGAAAAGGATGAGGCTGTCTCCAAATTAGCAGCAGAGATGGAAGTCATGCGGCAAGAGCTCAACAAATCCCAGAGGGCTGAGGTGTGTTTACGAATAATGACGTCACCGTGAAATGTGATAGGCTGAAATTTCCGTGAAAAGTAAGGAGGTAGCAAGAGAGAGGGATGAACTTTTACAATTCAAGACCGAAAGTGAGACCAAAATATCAACTCTCAGCGAGAAGATTCAAAATCTTTCGGACTCTGAAAAGAATCTAAAATCGGAATTGGAAAACTCAAAAACTAAATTGGAGGAAGAGATGAGGAAGAAAGACGAAGAATTATCTGAAAAGAACAAACAGAAGGTAACTTCTTGGAATATTTTTAAAATTGAATATTTTTCAGGAGGAAATGAAGAAGCAGTTGGAGAAGTTGAAGGAAGAGAAGGAAAAGTTACAACAAAGTTTGACCGGGGATGCCGAAGCGCAGAGAAGAAAATACGAAGAGGGTCTCGCAAGCAAAACAAAAGAGGTCGCTTTGTTCATGGAACAGAGGGTGTGTAATATTATTTTTCAATTTCACTTATAAATGTAAGGATGCACTCGCCGCTACACTGGAAAAACTAAAGGCAGAAGCCACAAATCAAGAGAAAGAGAGAAAATCCGCAGAGATTTCCTGCACTACAAGAATCACGCAACTGGAGTCCAGCTTAGCCCAATTGCAGACTGACACGGAGATGACATCTGTCAAAATTTCGCAAGAAAAAGAGAAGATGAAATCAGACGCTGAAGAGCAGAGGTCACGTGCCGACAAGGCCCAGAAAGAGGCCGAAGATTTTCAGAGAAAATTCGAGGAAACGTCGAAGCAGCTGGAAGCAGCGATGGTGAAACAAAAAGAAGAAGAGGAACAAAAACTCAAGTTATCAAAAGAACTGAGCGAGATGGCCAAAAGTCACGCTGAGTTGATGGAGCAGGTACGGAGAATGCTTCAAATTCCACAACAGAGAATTGTACAAAAAATATCAATTTATGAATGTTCTTAGAAAATATTTTTTCTTCTATTGATGGATTGAAGGGATCGAAACATGAAGGAAAAGCCCGGGAATTAGACACTGTGACGTCATCATTACGCGAAGACATCGCCCGCTTGGAAAATTCTTTGAAAGAACAAACCCAAGCCCGAACTGAGGTGGAAGAAGATTCGAAGAAGTTTCAGGTGGAACTCGAGGCTACGAAGAGACAGATGTCACAATTGGATGTCGAACTACAACGCGTCAACGGCCAACTCAAAGACGGAGAAACACAAGCGAATATTTCTGTGCAGAAAATCGAGGAGAATTTGAAAGAAAAGTCCAAGCAGCTTTCGGAGGCTCTGGCGGAGGCGGAAAAATTACGGAATAATGTGAAAGATCTGGAGGCATTCAAGGAAAAATCTGTAAAGATGGAAACGGAAAATAGGCAACTACAACACGCATTAGAAGAGGCCAAGGCTGCAGAGAAGAGATTTCAAGCCGCTCAGACCGAAATTTCCGCGAAAAACGACGAGATCACGTCCCTCAGGAAGGAGAAGGAAGAACTTTCCAAGAAATTTTCGGAGTCAGAAAAATCCAAAACTTCTTTAGAAAAATCAGACCAAGAGAAGAAGGAGTTGGAAAAAGAGAAGGAAAATCTATCCGTAAAGATCAAACAATTGGAAGTTTCCGAAAAAAATCTTCAAGCTTCTTCTGATGATATGAGGAAGAAGATGGAGGATGCGTTGGCACAAGCAAGAAGGGTTCAGGACAACCAAGAAATAGAAAAAAAAGCGACTGCCGTGCTGCGGGAACAACTCTCTGCTTCGAAAGCCACCGTAGATCTGGTATATTGACTCTCCTACTCTTTATGAAATTACAACTGAATAATATAATTGAATTTCTTGCAGCTTCAGCAGTCCAAAGCGCAACTATTGCAAGAGAAATCACAATTAGCTTCAGAATTACATAAGTTGGAGGAGAGATTGGTGCAATTAGAATTGGCAAGGAGCAAACAAGAAGCGGTGATACTCTCCCTCACTTCGGAGACCGAAGAATTGAAGAAGTCTTCTCCCGTCTCCTCTGGGCACTCTACACCCACACGCACTCAAGGTCACTCACGGAGCACCTCTATCACCACCAAATTAGCCTCCGTAAACAATGCTCTAGCACAGAACAACACCCCGCCTCAGAATGATATCTTCACACGAAACTCAAGACAAGCTGTCACCAAGTCGGTTTCGTTGTCTGCGGCAGATGCTGGCTCGAACCGATCAGGTTCATCACCTTTCAAAATACAGAAAGACAGCCCAATGAACACAAGCTTTAAGACGCAAGCTAGAGAGAAATCTAAACACTTGGAGAACCTGATCTCTGGATTGGACAACACTAAAGAGACGAAGCGCGAGGACATCCAAGACGAGATGAAGAGCGTGGAGGACATGCTGTTGCAGCTGCAGATGGATGCAACAGAAATCACCAGATAAACGAGACGTATTTCCTCTATTCGATGACACCCGGTGGAGCGCTTTGGAATGAGCTTAAAATAATATTCGTGAAGATATTTGTGGGGCCACATGGAGATAGAGCTCAAGATCGACATGTGACATATGACGTCCCCCTGACATAAGGAAGCTGTTCGAAAAATGAGCGTTGCGACCAAGAAGGAGCGCAACCTTTGAATTCTCCATGCAGAAAAGATCGGTTACAAACCTTATCATTCATTTTTCGGTTGCAACGCTCATTCTTGATCCTCGTCATGAAGCTGGCGAACAGCCTCTTTCTATGTTGCTTCATCATCAGTATTTATGCGCAGGATAACCCAGTATTTAGAAGCGCTCTAGTCGATTTATATTCCGGTTTCAGAGGTGGCTTCATCTGTGGTAAAATTTTGACTCTGAGCGGAGATCAGGTCAGTACTGGTTTTCACAGTGCCAATGGAACATGACGAGTTCTTATTGCAACTGGAAGGGCGTCGCATGTGTTGGAAGTCCGACAACTCTCTCCATTGTTCTTGATTCTTGCAATCTGACGGGAACCTTTCAACCCAGTTTCTCCTCTCTGACGGCTCTCACTGTAAGTTTTCTCAATACAACGAAGACCTGACCCACCCAGCAATTTTCTGCACAAAGCAATCGAGTCTCTGGTCCGATCCCGGCAGACATCAACAAGTTGACACAGCTGTCGCGATTCAATATAGGCAATAATCAGATGACAGGGTCAGTCCCTTCCACCTTCTGTCAACTTCCTCTTCTGTCCGTGAATGTTCCTTTTAATCAACTCTCCGGCGCGATCCCAGAGTGTTTCAGTAATTTCACTCAGGTAACATTTGTTTGTTTCCATTCAATATTGGTATTTTTATTTCTCTTTCCTGAAATGAAAGTAGGCAACCACATTTGATTTATCTTCGAACCTTTTCTCAGGGACTTTGCTTTATCCGTCCTGGTGCAATTTGCAAAATTTAAGGGCTCTCTTCGCCAGCCGTTCGAATTTTAACAGCTCAATACCTTCCTGTATTGGAAACATGGCTTCACTCTCACTCTTGGATCTCTCAAATTCAATAAGTGAGTTGAATTATTAAGTGATTTATAACATCTGAATTTCAAAAAGATTTCTCAGGTTCCATCCCCCCCAGCATCTGTCAACTACCAAGAATATCAAATTTAAACCTGTAAGTAATCTATTTATAGCATCTTTTGACCATTGGTGAAGTTTTGGGACCTCTATATCTGGCAGTTTACCATCATGTTTTAATGCTCAGAACCTTCCTACCTTGTCATCGCTCAACTTGGGCAATCTCAACCTAATTGGGACGTGTCCGGATATAACTTGGAGCGGTATGGGGTATCTGTCACTGGGTGGAAACATGTTGACCGGCGCTCCTTTCCTCAACAGCACAACGCTTGCCCTCCGTAAGTGCTACTTTTTTCGTCAAGTTGATGGATTTCCTGATATCAACAAGTGGATCTCACTGGAAACCCAATCACAGGACCGTTTCCGGTGGGGATATGCGCCAACAAGAGACTCACTTATTTGTACATGTGAGTTTTGTATATGTCCTCAAAAATGACAATTTTCAGGAGTCGCACCGGTATCACTGGGACAATGCCCACTTGCTTCAACCCACAATCTCTACCTCTTTTACAGCGTGTACAGATGCAAGGCCTGGGCTTAACTGGTCCATTGTCAGATCTCTCTTTCCCCACCATTTCTGAGATCACATTAGGTGGTAATTACCTCAGTGGCTACCTCTCGCCACTAATATCGGGTTCATTGTCGTTAGGTGAGATCTATTCGTGTAGATTTATGTTGACAACACAAAGTAAATCTGACCGGAAGCACTGCATATGGCATGATAAACATCAGTCAAGCCACTGCCTCTTCATTAGTGAACTTTCTGGTGAATGGTAGTAGTATCCATAGATTTGACTCTCTGTAGGTCCCTAATAATCAAATGTATGGTGAGTTTCCAGATTTATCAAATTGGAAAGTGATCGGAAATATCGATCTGAGCGGAGGTTGTTTCAGTGGATTCATTCCTCCGACACTTCCATCTTCACTAAGGACTCTCAAACTTGACTCGGGATGCATCAGAGGTGATTTTGCGGATCTGAAGCAATCTAATTTTGGTTGTGCAAGGATTCATACAAAATGCGGTGTTCTTCGAATAAGTGTTGTAGGAAGCTACATGCAGCCTATCCCCAATTGGATATCTCTTTCTGGTAGTAATTTCTTCTGCAATCAAATGACCCCAAGCGCCAGCGCTGCCAATGTGAACCAATGTTTTAATCAGTCCACTTCTGTCACGATTTATGTGAATAATGCAAATTTCACTTCTAGAGGTAAATCAGACGGATTATAATTTATTGAAGATACATAGGTGTGGCGGAGGCGGCAAGCAGAGCACTATCTGTGACAGTCGTCTTTTTGCCGGATATCTACAACGTGCAAGTGTACCTGATATCTGCTAACCGTTGTAATTTGACGTTAAATGTCGATGGTGCGATTTTTACATCAAACTCCTTCTTTTTTGTGAGTGCTTGGAATCAGGTGTATACTTCAGGAACCCTCAGTTTCAGCGCCTTCATAAGCACTTGGACCATCCCTGCTATAGTCTCCGTATCAAACACCTACAGTCTGGTTGTAGACGGTGGAATTTTTACAGGCGGGTTGAATCCCTTTCCGACCCCAAGGCCCATCGTACTGCTCAAATCCATGGGCAATGCCACTCTAATGAAACTGAATATGGCATACAACACCTTTGATTGTGAGTAGATATTTATATTCATCACTGACTGCTTCAGATGGAATTCTTATCAATAATACTTTTGTCAATTACTTCGCATTGACAGATTCATCTTTCACTAACGCTGCGAATGTCACTCTAGTGGAAAGCAATTGTGCCGGAGGAAGCCGCCTCTTGACGAGAAATATCTTCACAAACAGCTTCTTAACCTTCAACAAGGCAACATCAATCAATAACGGGACCATTACGATCTCCTCCTCGATTTTCTCAGGATCAAGTAAGAGCACACTTGAATTTAAAATTGACATTATCAGTATTAGACATTGAGTATTTCATGGTGGCAAATCCAATTATGATCTCCAATTGTATCTTCACAAACATTTCCTTGCTCGGATCTTCGATGGGTGTCATTAATTTCATAGAGAATCAAGTATATGCACAGATGGTTTTGGACTCGTGCATTATCACCAACTGTACCGCCGATTTATATCCGGGTATCTTCCCGAAAATAACCAGCGGAAGCCTAAACATCCGTAATTCAATATTCTCCAATAATAATGGAGCTTATGGACCAGTTGTATTCAGTAAGTTCTGATGATCAATACCTGAATTGATTTTGTACAGAGGAGAACACACCGTTATCCTCTAATGTTACGGTGACGATCTACAACACCACCTTCACTCAAAATTCGGCCAGTGTTGGAAGTACAATCTCCGGAAACCTCAAGATCATTTCCATCTCGATCTCTAACAGTAGATTTATGTCCAATACTGTTGGTGAGTTTCCTCAAGCGTATTTTAAAATTAACATCCAAGGTTTCAACACAACACAAATATTCGTACAAGTTAACACCTGGGCTTCCCTCTCTATAAGTAACAGCACATTTGTAAATCAAACAATAAGAATGCGTAAGTTCTCACCACGTCCGAAGAATTATTTACCGTGAACAGTTGACAATAATTTGGTCGGGACCATCTCTGTCTACAACAGTTCTTTTACAAATAACCAAATGGCCAGCATATATGCAACCAAGTGTGCTCTGTTGAATGTCACCTCTTCTACTTTTCAAAACAACATTGCGAGTACGGAATTCCTCTCAAATAAGATTTTCTAAGATGTGAAGGTGGTGGCGCGGGGATCGCAGTGGTGGCGACCAATTTGATTGTCAATCAGAGTTTATTTCAGAATAATTCCGCTCAGAGTGATACTGGGGGTGTGTATTACAAATCTTTTTCGTTTCCTGAAATCGATCAGCGTCCATACAAGTGAAGAATCTTCCTGGTATTCCCCTTAACGTAAAAGTCTACAACACTCAGTTTATTTCGAATTGTGCTAACACAAATAATGGTGGAGGTGAGTTGAAACTAACCTTCTGTCTGAAAGTAAATCGAATTCATTTAGGTGCCATCGCTGTGGTAAATGGCAGCGGACAAATAATTGTGGACAGTTGCAGGTTCATTAATCACACCTGTCCAACTGTGGGCAGTGGTGGTAGTATCTTCATATCAGCAACCAAGGATTGTTCTTCACTCAATTTGCAAATCAGAAACAATCTATTTGAAAATAGCCGAGCTTTTGATGGTGGTGCCATCTGCTTAAAAGGGATGTGCACTACCAAGCCAGCAACAGCTGTTATCTCCCACAATACTTTTATTGATTGTTACGCTAGTCACAGTGGTAAGTCCACACCCAAAAGCTGGTTGTGACGTGTGCAGGCGGGATCATCAGTGCGGATTCTGGAATATTGCCTATGATATCTGATCTAAGTTCCATAGGAAGTGGGAGTGGATCTTATGGAGGATGTATCTCTGTGAGTCACTTGAACAAGTTTCTTGTAAATTACAGTGCCGTGTGTTGTGAGAACAAAGACTAATGAACACAGACTGCTGGGCCGGCCACATTCAAGAATATAGTGTCGACGGATAGCGTTACCCAAACCCAGGGCGGGTTTCTATTTGCGCAAGGGACATCGACATTAGTGAACGTGACAGTCTACAACTCATTCGTCAACATGGGATCAGGAGGGTTCATATACGCTTCCGCTCCACTCACCGTGTTGGACTCATACTTTTATAATTCTTCGGCCACAGATGGAGGTATAGCTTCAATAACAAACATCTTCTGAATATTTATCAGGAGCCTTCTCCATCAATTGTACGAACCCATCATTTTTCAGCGGTGTTACAATTTCAAACTCCTCAGCAACACAAAGTAGGTTCTGTTCTCCATAATACAGCCACGCACGTGCTTATTTTGAAGGTATTTTCGTCTTCCAAAGTGGAATACAGGCGGACCATCTCTCAGTCTTCAACTGTCAGAGCACACAAGCTACATTTCGTATCGCTACAACAACCAGTACGTACCAAGATCTCACCATGGAAAATAACTTCGCCGTGGCGGGTGAGTCTTGTTAGTTGTACATAAATTAAACTTACAATTTGATAGGGCCATTATTTCAAGCCTCTGTCCCAACAATCACTTTCATCAATTCAAGCATCAAAAACAATTATGCCCAGCAAGGGCTGCTATCATTATCATCTTTTGTATCAATCTACAACACTGTATTTACAAGCCCACAATGTCCGTCAGACAATACAAGCTGCATTCTGGGAATAACAAAGCCAGCATCGACCGTGATCACGAACTCTGCATTTTACGGCATCAGCGACCAACAATTTATCGACTTCGCAACCATCTAATAAAAACCGAAACAAAGCACACTCTATAAATCCTTTCCATTTCTCATCTCCAAAACCAACTCATTTTCGCATTTATTTTAATGTTCCAGAATTCTCAAGTTTCCTGACACAACCTTGTTTTCCAGGATAGCTCCGTCAGGTATATCGATTCTGTTTCCGTGGTTGGCAACGATAATCACAGTTCCCTGAATATTGTTAGCGGTGATCCCCTATGCGTATATCTTACTCTGAGTGTGACCTTTGATCCGATGTACACGTCACCAGAAACGGTCAGCTGGTCAAGTTCCAGAATGTCTGGAATGCTCTTGATTCTGCGGTTGTAGTCTGACACCTTCTTGAACTCCTCGCCGAGGTTGACCTGCATACATCAACATGATGGATGATGACATCGTGAAAAGCCTCACAAGGGGGACGGTGGGATAAGGTCTCTTGGGGTTCATGATCAGATATCCGTTGTTCAGCTCGTACAAGTTGGATTGGACGACAAACAAGTCTACAACGGTCAAAATTGGGAAAAGGCTATTTCCATGAGAAATCACCTCCGACAGCCTTGACGGGCAAGAAACGGCTTCTGGGAACATTGACTCCCTTGGCGTTGTCGAAAAATTGGATGGCGGCACCAGCAGCAGTCTCGAGCTGGATGACGTCCTTTCCAAGGGCCTTCTTTGGGTTGACGATGACGTCAACGTCCTTCATGCGGTTCTCCTTGTTAAGAGTTTGGATGGCCTTCAAGTTGATCCACATGTTGTTGGTGTTGAAGATCTTGAACTTCTTGATGGACTTGAACTCGTCGACCTGAATAAATCAGCTCTGTTAGAATTCAACAAATTAGGCTTTTCTAACCTTGGAAGGTGGGCACTGGGCAATCTCAAAGAGCTTGGCCTTTCCGTCGTACTCGATAATGGTTCCTCCCTTAACGTCGGATCTGGTCTTGTCGGTGACCTCCATACAGTAGTCGATCTTGTCGTTGATCATGAATTGGAGGATCTCCCAGTTGACGGTGGCGCCGAGATTGTCGATGTTGGAAACAAAGATGTATTCTCTGCCTTCGGCGATGAGCTGGTCGAGCAGACCGCTGTTTTGGAGGGCACGGTATACATCTCCGTGTCCAGGGGGGTACCAGTGCTCGATGTGGCCGACGGGATCCTCGGGGAAGGGAAGAAGAGAGTCCTTCACGATACGGGGGAATCTGCTCTGGTTGAAGTTGAGGATTCTGGCCTTGATGTTCTTGTATTTGTTGATAATCTTGAGGGTCTCGCTGTGGGTGTTGAAAGAGTTCATCAAGATGAGAGGTACATCAACCTTGACGGTTTTAGAGATGGTTCATGAATTTCTTCGCTGTCTCACCTTGTAACGGTTGTTGAGATCTTCGATCTGACCGACGGTGAGATCGAGGAAAGAGAGCTCAGAGTGGACTTCGATAACAGACTTGGGTCCAGTGCAACCCATAGAGGTACCGAGACCTCCGTTGAGCTTCAAGACACAGAGCTTCTTGGCCATCTCTGCTCAAAATGAGACTTGGACGGTGATAAACATTACAATACATACCAGGGATGTCGGCATCTGTGACCTTGGCGAGACTAGCGTGAGGTACAACAAGGTTTTCCTTTGGAGGCTTATACGAGTTAGCTAATTCCTTTCATGTTCCTCTTCTTACCTTAATCTTCTCCCACTCGATGAGCTTTCCTCTGTTAGACTTGAAACGTCTGAAGAGCTCGAGGTAACCCTCCATCTCTTGATCGAAAAGGGTCTTCTCTTTGGCATCGGTGATCTTGCCGGATATGGTCTGGAGAGCCTTGGCCAAAGCCAACTCTTGAGTGTCGATGGTCTTCACTGAAAAGTGAGCGAGACGGTCGTCGCGGTCGCTGAATTGTTCTTTAGCCTTTTGGGGGTCCATCGTGTTGTTGTTGATACAGCTAGCGTGAAAGTGTTCCGACCGCCTCGGAAAACGAAGTGACGTGGATTTGAACGAAAACTCCTGATTGAAGCTTTACGTATACGATTCCGGGGTTTGGTCGAACTCCCGGAGTTTTTCCTCTTTTGAACAGCCTTGCAAGGAAGGATAAAGGATTGATCCTCCTTCTGTTGTGAACAGTTATTAATATCAGATGCTGATGTGTGGTCTTCTCAAACTTTTTTTTGTGGATGCAGCCGCCTTACGTAAATAACAATCATGAATCACAAAATTCACACATCAGACCACATCACATTGATACCGCACCATGAGACCTCGTCTCTCTTCGCAGTTTGCGATTAAGCCGAGGATCAAACAAATGTATCAGAGTGCATTGAGACGGATCAAACCACCACCGATTGAGTCCCTTCCACAAAGCCCAGCAACAATCCCAATCTATAGAAGACAGTATGTTTTGTCTTACTCCTCATCAAATTCTGATCTGATCAGGCTTCTCTATAATCCATTGTTTAACAAATTGGGAGGTGGATCGATAGGTAATCAGGTGACACTGTATTCTAATGGAGATGAAGCCTTTGAGGAGATGTGGGATGCCATCAAAGGGGTATGCCACCCCAGTCGTTCCGATCTGACTGATCTGCAGGCGAAAAAGAAAGTTTGGCTGGAGACATATATTGTGGAACCAGATCTCGTCGGTTCAGCGACATTGCAATTGTTGATTGATGCCAAAAAGAGAGGTTGTGACGTCAGATTACTTTATGATACAATCGTGAGTACATCGCTTGAATTTTCAATGTCACTTCATGCAAAATTAATACTGAGCTTCTGGTGATCTGTATTTCATTTTGGTGCGCATTACTCTTAAAATCATGTTCATAAATTGCCACGCTTGATTCTATAAAAAGAAAGTTTTATTTGCATTAAAAACGATTTCGTAACGTTGTGATAGGGGTCCAAACATTTGAGACCAGAACATATCCGAAAATTAGAGAAGAACGGTGTGATTGTAGATGGTTTCAATCCTTTGAACCGTTGGCCCTTCCGCATCCACAACCATTTCAGTCTGTACAGAGATCACAGAAAGTTACTCGTTGTAGATGATGAATTGGCTTTCTGTGGCGGGATGAACATTGGAAGTGAATATGCTGGATATTTAGTCGGTGGTACAAGTGAGTTTATTTTACCATTGGATACATCCATTTTTATTTGCATTTTCAATCTCAAATTGTCGTAAAAAGAATCTTTATCCACCAGGATGTCAAAGATGTCTGACCGATACGATCAGGATTTTATCGTGACACACACATGAAGATTGTCGGCCCAGCCGTTTTTAATTTGCAGGAGATTCACGCCTCTTCTTTGGCTGACACATTGAGACCTGTTCCGAAGTTAAAACTGAGAGAGCAAGACGAGGGACTTGTCAACCCGATCTCCACCCCTCGTAAATATTATATTTTATTTCTTTTTACATTTTATTTCAAGGTTGATTTTCTTCAGCGTCAGAAGTGAAGCCATTCTCCATCACACCATTCACACAACCTTATCTGGACAATGTGACTATCTTTATCTTTCAATGTCTCATCTCCTCATCAAATATATTTTTAAAAGTTGTGCACAATTCAATAAGATCCTCCTGTTTCAACAGATTATGGAATTCTTTTCACATTTATTCGAAAATAACAAACCCAGGGTGTTTTTATACAAATATTAGGCTCAAACCCATCAAGAGGTGATCATCCAATACGCAAGTCATTCACTGAGATTTCCAGGAATTTACACGATACAGAAGAGTGTAATCGACGCAATAGACCGGTGCGAAAAGCATCTGTTCATCACGACACCTTACTTTGTGCCCCCTCCAGATCTTCTAAAATCACTCATAAACGCCTCAAACAGAGGTGTAGATGTGAGGATATTGACATCGGTAAGTATAGAGTCTTATTGAGATGTGACTGATACGTGTCCAGAGGCTGAGCGAGGTGTTTGGCATAAAAACGGCATCTCAATATGCTTACCATCACTTATTGAAGAACAATGTGAGTTTGAGGGTTTTGTTTGGGCATTATTTTGGTTGTTTGTGCTTAGCTTAATGCGTTGCGGCTGTGCTACAACAAGATTCTTCAAGAGACCTCAATAGACGAAATGTCTTTGGCCAATATTTGAACGATTTCAGGTGAAAGTTTACGAGTATTTTGTTGGCAATATCCACGCAAAGACAATGACAGCGGACGGAACATACTCCATGATCGGGTCATTTAATTTGGACCCAGTGTCTTTCAACCACAACTTGGAGCTCGGCGTCGTCTTGCTGGAGAAGAGCTTCGCTCAGCGACTTGAGGAGGACTTTAACAAAGATCTAGAAGTG
The DNA here is from genome assembly GCA_002081555.1 of Protostelium mycophagum. Lineage (NCBI taxonomy): Eukaryota > Evosea > Variosea > Protosteliida > Protosteliaceae > Protostelium > Protostelium mycophagum. Next base: position 33,919 of record MZNV01001837.1, on the reverse strand, counting down.
AGACTTTACATTTCCAAATTTAAAAATTTGAAGATGTTGCGCAATCCAAACATAGGCCAGAGTTTATAGATATACGCTGAATATCCCAGGGATCACGACAAATAACACGGCGAGAATTCAAAAAGCGAAGGACTGTTCTTCGCGTTTTGTGGCACTGGTGGCACTACGTCTTTTTCACAAAGATCATGTTTTCGAGATGGGGATGGTAATCATAAAATTGATCGGGGAGTGTGTATTGTGTGCGGCAGGCCTTCCAGCCTATGCAACTTCATTTAGCCTTTCTCACGTTGGAAGGTGGCTGCTAGTATAGTCACAACTGTCCAGTGGGATTCTTTTGAGACCAAAAGCCCTCAGCTTGTGTTTTAGTAAGGCCACGAGGGGTTGTGCAAGCAGCTGACAAAAAGAACGCGGAAGACTTCAGCTTAGAGTATTAAAGAGGAGTGTTTGTATTTCGACTTGAAAAGTTCGAAAAGATTGTGAGGACTGCAGAATGCTCTGTAAGATGCTTCAGCCTTTTTCAGACATTTCGCAGATTTAGCTGCTGTTTTTTTATTGTAATTTTCGGGCCCAGATGTACCATTTTTCATTGTTTTGGGAAAATTCTTTATTGCTTCATTTACAATCCCATCTACACCAGGTGATTTTTGTTAGTTCTATATTTATTTCATTTTCTTTGGTGGTGATTATTCCATGTTGATTTGTCACTGCTAATATCTCTACGTGTTTCCCTCTATTTTTTATCAGTTTATATATGTCATCTGGATCTGCATCTACTTTTTCTTAACATTTTTTTATTTTATTTTTTATTATCATATTTTTGTTTGTGATTATTATTCTGTGGATCCTAAGATTTCCCAACATTTAAAACTTGACAGACCACTTCAAGAATGAGAACATGCTGTCTGATTTTGAAGCCGTCATTGAATTCAAAAATAAGGTGGCTTGATAACCATGGATATAGATTCAGAGAGTGGGAAGTAAGAGATTTGGGAGACGGTGGTAACGACTGAGGTCTTGAACTGCTCCTCAGTGATATCTATATGTTGCTAATGACATCAGATGAACACCTCCAAATTATTGGACCTGTGCTTTATTTATCCGTCATCATTTTCCCCAAGCGAGATTAGCAAAAGGATCCAAAGAAGGTGTCGAGCTCGCATTTGTCGGTCTCATTGTTGTGGGACTTGAAGTCATAGAAGCGGGTGCTGACATCGGGCCAGCCGGACGCCCCATGTTGTTGAAACCTCCCACAGTGTTGGTTGTAGACAGCCCATTGAAACCAAAGTTTCCATACCCATTGGAAGCCATGGAAGGAGGGAGGGGTCCCTGAGGGGAAGGGCGGTTCTGTACACCTCCCATCATGTTCCCGCCAAAATTGGGATTGGGTGCACCCGCACTGAGGCTGAGTCCGCCCATGCCTTGTGGCTGGCCTCCCATCATGTACGGCTGGCCCATGTTGTTCCCGCCAAAATTGGGGTTTGGTGCGCCGCTGAGGCTGAGGCCTTGTAGAGCGTTGTAGTTTGGCTGTGCGGGACGAGGAGCACCCGCAAGAGGTACACTGGGACCCCTTCCCACTTGTGCGTTCAGAGCCTGGATGGCAGCCAGAGGATTCGTCGCATTTGTTTGAGCTGTCGACGTCGACGCGGAAGATCCTTGCCATTCAAATTCTCCAAATGGGTCGTTCGAGGGGGGCTTGGTCTGGCTGGTTGTAGATGCGGACGTGAAATCGGAGAATCCAAAATCATCCGAAGGGGCCGGGCGAGAGGGAGTGGGAGCTGCACTCTTGGGCTCATCAAAGTCCAAGAGACTCATCAAGTTGCCTTCAAAATTCAGAAGAGAAAACGTGTGATTTCCTCTTGTCAAACGAGCTCTCTTCTATGCAGTGGAAAGATCTGACCTTTTAATGCTTGCAGTTTTACTGATGTCACGATTTGTCTATTACAGGCGTAAAAAGTATCTATATGCATCACACAGAATGACAACCGCTCGGACGGAACCAAAAGAAGATGTTTAAGATGAAGTCACCTGAGGGGGCAGCGGGGGCGGGTTTGGTGACGTGTTGAGAGGGTGGGGTTAGAATACTTGGTGCTGGCTTTGGCGCGTTTGTGGGATCAGCTAACGCCAACAGCGATGGGTCCCTCGTGATAAATCTATAAATGTGAATCTCCCGCCGAAATATCTGATTCAAATTTCAAATCTACCTCTTATGTTCGTATTTGTCCTGGATCCATCTTCTCAAGTTGGGGTCGTCCGAAGATTTTGGCACGTTGTAGTTGGAGGGCACATTCGCTTCGTAAATCCTCTTTCCCTTTTCATTTCCCACGGCCTGCATGACTGACACCTGTTTTGGCTCCCAAGTGTCAAGATTGACACTTCTGACTTTGGTGATGTGTACACCAAGCCCTCTGTGGACCCCACTGCATGTCAAACAGATGAAAACTCCGAGATTAACGGAGGCCCATGTCGGGTTCGCCGTGCTACAATCGGCGCAGTTTTTGTTTTCTGGCAGTTGTAGAAGAGACTTTAAGATCTTCTGGTGGTGTTCGTTCTGCTCCACATTCTTCAGCTTATCTTCCGCAGATTTTCCGGCGTTGACGGGTGCGGCCAGAGAGGCGTTCCAATCAGATGCGCTCGTTGTAGATGTGGTGGCGGGAGGGGCGCGGCGGGCAGTGGGGGGTGTCACGGCGGTGACCTTTGGTTTGGGCTGGGTCGTTGTAGAGGGGGCGGGTGAGGGGCCATCAATATCGAAGAATAAATCCGAAGAAGGTTTCGCCTTGTTGCTCGAACCCTGTGATGTCATCATCACTACAATGATGGAAATTCGAACTAAAAATTCGCACCTGGCTGTCAAAGTTGAAGGTTTGACCTCCATCACCTCCGGCTGGGGCTCTTGATGGAGCTGCAGAGCCAGATTGCCAGTCTACAACATCAAAAAGGTTCTTTGATCCTCCCTTTGCAGATGGTTTAGCGGTGGGTTCGCTGTCAAAGCTAAAATCGTCTGTTGCCTGTTGCTGTTGCGGTTGCTGGGCAGATGGAGTGGGTCGATCCTGAAGATATCAATTACAACCATGAAATATCTTGGAAATTTCACATAGTGGGGAGGTGTCTGTTTACAAATAGGTGCGATTCTATCCAGAAGAGCGTAAATATCTGGTCTCTTGGCGGGATCTCCCACCAGACAGAATTCTGACAGATGTCAATATGACAATTAGGACACATAACGTCACTCACTGATGGTGTTGTGTAAATTATCCGAAAACCTGGAATTCTCCGGTATGGACCAATTTTCATTTTGAATGGCGAGGGAAGACCCCTCCTCAAACGCAGATTCAAAATAAGTCAACTATTTTCTCTCAGAAAACTGGTGGAAATTTCACAGAAATTCCTACACACCTTGTACAACAGAGCTCCGAGTGCCCAGATATCGGCCTTCTCGTTGATGAGTTGTTTGCGGTACAAATCCAGCATCTCCGGAGATCTAAACTCCGTGGTGGTATTTTTAGATATATCTGCCTCCACCATCATTCTGTCCCTCTCATTCATGGGCTGGTAAGTACGCGTTGTGGCACTTCCAAAATCACACAGTTTATACGTTCCCTGTAAATATTAAGGGGGGAAGGGGGGAGGATCTCACCTGACTGTACAACAACTGTGGCGTGTCAGAGGTGATGACGTCAAAATGTTGGATTTTTAGTTTGATGTTTTTTGAAATAAAAATAGAGGCATTTCAAAGGACAAATAAAATAATATTTTCACTCACATTCTCCGCCTTCAGATCTCTGTGGGCGATCTGCATGAGAGATCAGTGACTAGATGGAAGATAAATAAAAATAAATCCATACAGGAGGACTCTGAGAGTGCATGACAGCCACTGCATTGACTATGTCCCAAAACATGTTCCAGATCTCTCCCTCTTTAAATCTACCGGGTGCTCGTTCGTTCATCATGTCCAACACACCGGTCTGGCAGTATTCCATGACGAAAATGACTTCGCTGGTTCCATCTGCGCCTCTGCTCGTGGCAAAGTCGATCAAGCGCACAATGTTTTTATGATGTGGCAGAGAGGACTTCAAGAATCAGTCCGGTGTCGAGATACGTGCTGATCAAAAGAGACCTACCCAAATCTTATGCTCATGTCTTGCCTGATCCATCTGCTCTTTGGAGCTGATGATCAACTGTTTTAATGCATAGCTTGAACCAGAATTCTGCTCAGTCGCGAGCCAAACATAACCGAATCCACCTTGATTATGTGAGCTCAAATGTTTCCTAACCAAGACGTGAAGAATGAACCTTCTCCGAGGAGTTGCCTTGTTTTATAAGATCTTCCGTTGACCTCGAATGTTCTTCCTGCCATGGTGGTCTGTTATCTTTAGACTTGAGCTCATATGATACCCATCACCTTCAGTTTGGCACCGGCCTTAATTGCCTTGTCTCCATATTCTGCGGCTATGTCTAAACCGGCGGTGAACTTATCGACGAGATTGCCCCAGTTCATGCTTCCTGTCTTGTCTGTGCGAATGCCGCAGATGGAATCGAAAACTCCTGGACAAGTCCAACTCACAAAGAAATAAAACAGGGAATTTATGCTACAATTTTATCTACTGAGCGTTGTGTCTTTCTTATATTGAGCCTGAGGCATACTCTCAGCAGGCCTGTAGAGCTAGCGATGCAAAGTGTTTGACGTCACGGTCAGAATCCTCGTACAGCTGGTTCAGCGCAGGTCTGATCTGGGCTTGGACGACTGTGCTGTCCAAAAGTGGCACCAGTCCATGCAGAATCTTGGCTGCGTTAAATCGAATGTTTGGCACGGGATCTCTGATCATGCGGTTGACCAGGGGGAGCATCACGCTGATGGTGACGTCAGCTCCGACAACGGGAGCGAGTTGCTGTTTTTCGTCAATTCGAGGCAGATGATTCTAAAAAGGACTCACTCCTATGCAAAAGAGGGTGGTCATTCGATACAGGTAGTTCGGGTGAGTGTAAAGAGAGAGGACCTTTGGGATAATGTTGTTCCTGGCCCACTCGGTTCCAAATACTTCGGCGAGCTTCTTCACATTGAGAGCGGCGGCCTCGCGGATGGCAAACACCGAGTCACCCAACCATGTCAAACAGAGGTTGCTCAGCTTTTCGTCAAAGAATTGAACTCCCTATAAACTGTCAGATAAAAATATCTTGGTGACGTCATCGGCTCACCAATTGGGATCCCAAGAGAGGAATATACTCTATGATGGCGAGACGAACTCTCCATTGTCTGTCCTCAGCAAGGTCTACGATGGCAGGAAGAAGAGACTGAGCCAACAGGTCGATACCGACAGAGTTGACAGCATCCAACTTGGCGATAATGTTGAGACGGACATCGGGGAACTCGTCCTTCAAGAGGGCGAGGAAGATGTCTATGAGATACTCGATGGTCTTTTCCTTCTGTAATATAGGTGCAAGTCCCATGATGTTAGAGGCAAGTGCGGCTCTGACGTGTTGGGATTGGTCGTGGACAAGCTCACGAACGGCGGGTAAAATCTGCTTGGTGATTAACTCGGGAGGGACGAGTGAGGCGAAGCCTTGAACTTTGAACGCGGCGGCCGTGCGGACCTCTGGTTCGTTGTCTTTGAGGAGCTTGGTGAAGGCGGCGACAAGATGTGTTTTGGTGATTTCTGGACCGAGAGCCTTGGCAAGCTGTTTTTTCTTCAGGAAAACAGCAATAAAATGAAACAAAATACTCACATCACAGAAACGGTCCGCAACCATGTATCTGACTCTCCAGCTCTTGTCGTTGGCACAGTTGAGAGCGACTGGAAGAACATGTTGTGTGTTCTCCTCGTGTGTGAAAGCTGAACCAATGGCACTGCTGATATCTACGGTAAGAAGACGAACAGAGTCTTGTTCATCGTTGGCGAGGAAGGGTGAATATACGGGAAGGACTTCCTCCTTGATTTGTGTCTTGTCCATCTGTCTAATTAGACTGCCAAAGTGAGTGGCGGCGGCCCTACGGACCATTGGGGTCTCGTCTTTACAAAGCTGGTAAAATAAACTGATGGTCATATTAGACTTTGAAAATAAATCCTACACGAACGAGTACCTTCTAAGTTCCTTCTTGTGTTCATCCGCAGATTTACGATACGCTACCGCAAAAAGACCACAAGCGGATGTCTTTGATGTGAACCAATCGCCGGAAGCGAGACGCTTCACAAGAAGAACAAAAGTGTCTCTGAAGTTCTCTACGGGAACAACTTCAGCAATCTTATTTAATGATTCCACTGCCTAAAAAATTGTAAATGGATGGCTGGACGTGTTGTCGCATGTGAATACCTTGTCGCGAACGGTTGTCTCTTCAACTGAGGCAGCTAAGGATTCAAGAGGAGGAAGCAGCGAAGAGGCGTGTTCGACACCTCCAACATACTCCACAAAACCGCCGAGTTCTTCCGCTAAAGCAAGTAGAACTTCGTCTTCATCGTCTACAGATTCTAGTGTTCTTTAGAAATTTTCCACGTATCATATTGTACCTGTTAAAAATGGAATCAATTCGCGACGAGTTCTTTCGGGTGTAAGTGCTCTCGCGATTGAAGATATTCTTCTGACTGCATTGAGCCTGGTCTGTGTATCCTCATTTTTCAGTTGATCAATGAGTACTGCAATTGGCGTTAGAGAGTCATCGGCCATCTTCGTCTGGATGGATGGTCCTCTCTATTAGATGGATGTGGTTAGAGGGTGGATGGCTCGTGAGAGGATGCAAAGAGATCCGTTTCGTCCAAAAATGTTTGAAATTCCGAAAAACAGAGTGACGCAATCAACCTCTTTCTGGACCAGCAACAGGAATACAGACAAAGAGAGATTCTTCTCGTGATAATGATTCTTTATTGTGTGATGAGTGTACATTTCAACCCTCCTCTGAAGGGGCACTTGTTTTTTGTTGCGGCACAAATATTTGAGCAGGGGGGGGAGGGAGGGAATAAACGAAACCTTGGCAGATTGGACCAAGTTCTTCTTTGACTTCCATCTCCCCATTACACGATGAAGTAAGAGGAATCCTTGCATCCTATGTCCTCTATAGACTCAACTATCAATAATAAATGCTTAATCTAAAGAATTCAGAAGATGATGTGTTGATTAATAAAATGTAGGACCGGATTGTGCCAATTCAGCGGACTCAAGATCTACCCCGCCAAGGGAAGAAGATTCGTTCGTGGTGACAGCAAGGTAAGCAGCAACAAAAGTGTTTATATTGTTTTCGATCATATGATAATTGATATAAAACATTTTGTGATCATGTTTTGTTGAGGAGATTTTACGTTGTCATCATGAACTAACTGAAGTAGTCATTCACTTTCGTCGACAAAAAGAGCGAGGCTGCCTTCCACCGCAAGGTCAACCCCAGATCTGTCCGATGGACTCAGGTTTACCGCAGACTGCACCGCAAGGGTACCACTGAGGAGGTTGCCAAGAAGAAGTCCCGCAAGACCCAAAAGGTCCAGAGAGCCATCGTCGGAGCTTCACTCGATGTCATCAAGCAGAAGAGAAACCAGAAGCCCGAGCAGCGTGCTGCTTCTCGCGAGGCCGCCCTCAAGTGAGTTTATACAACATATTATCTTAATTTCCTTGCAAAGGACGGGATGGTCTGCATTCATCTATAAAAATTCTTTTCCTTCTTGAAAAATGTGATTTTTATGTTTTTTAGGGAGGTCAAGGAGAGAGCCAAGAAGGAGGCTGCCAAGAGAGTCGCCGCCAAGGGAGGAGTTGCCAAGACTGCTGCCGCCAAGCAGACCGCCTCCACAAAGCCCGCCAACATGAAGGGTGCCGGCAAACGTTAAAGGTTCTTTTCGGGTAACATCGATGGTCTTTTAATGGAATAAACCGGAAGTTCTGGAGATTAATTTGTTGTTATTCTTGTTCATGTGCTCTTGTTGCTTTTCTGTCTGGTATTGTTGAATAATGGGTGTTGTAAAGTGTAAGTTTCTGATCATCATCCATCACAATTTGCAAACATCATGGCGAATACCACATCGAAGAAGGAGCAAGAGAAGCAGGATAGAATTTTGAAGGCGCTAGCCGCTTTTCACTTGCAGAGAGATCTGTTTGCAGGAGAATTCCCCTCTTGCATAAATCTAATTGATGAGAATTTCATCTGCCAAAGGAAGGCTTTAGCAGATGTGATGGATCCAGCGGACAGACAAAAATGTGGACAAGTTGCAGAGGATCTCATCTTTTGTATTGGAAAAGTTCGTTGTGGAAGGTGAGATCATCTTATCCTGCTTTCTGTTGTCGCTGAGTCCGGTGAAATGAGAAATGAACAACAATGCAGCGAATTGGAAACATTTGCCAAATGTACAGAGGGAAAGACCAACATGAAACCACCTCTTTATTGCATGAGGGATTTCCAAAAATTCAACACTTGCATGAGCGAGACATTGATGAAAGTGATGGAGAAGAATCAATTGACATTACAGCCCGGCGCTCGCATCAAGGACACATAAACATTCACACTCTCTTTATTTGAAGTTGGCGAAGCCTGGCATGTCTTGCATCTGCTTCAACATGTTTGTGAGACCACCGACACCTCCCATCTTGTTGATCAGAGAGGCAGGGACGGCATTGGCCATCTTTGCAAGATTGGCTTGCTGATTTCTTCCTGTCATCTTGGCATTGCTCAGAGGCTTGATCTTGTGAATCATCTTGGCGAATTGCTTGTGTTGTTCGAGGAGCTCTTGTACTTCTCTCACTGTCCTGCCACTTCCCTTGGCAACACGGATGACCCTTGAGGGCTCTTTCAGAGGTTTGTCGCTGTCCAGTTCTATTTTTTGTCATTTTACTTTTCAATGTACATGAGATGTTTCAACATAAATAATTGGTGGCAAGTTATGAGGTAGTAATGGTGCTCACCATCAGCAGTCATTGAGTCCATTATGTTGAGCATGCTCTTCATTTTGGCGCTGCCGTCGTGACCTGAGCCCTTCATCATCTCAGAGAGACCAGACATGCCCGGCATCATCTCCATAATCTTATTCAGAGGTCCCATCTTCATCAGGTTTCCCAACTGTTCGTACATGTCTCTGAGTGTAAATTTACCGTCGGCTATACGAGCAGCCAACTCTGGTGCTTTATCGGCGGGTAAGACATCCTTTCCATGATCAGAGATGTTTGCTCAATCAACTCTTTACGAACCTGGAATGTCTTCATGAGGCTTGTAACATCTCCCATTCCTAAGAGTTTAGACACGAAGGACTTGGCATCGAAAGAGTCGAGGTCTTCCATGTGCTCTCCTGTACCCAAAAAGATGATTGGACTCTCTGTAGCAGCAACACTGCCATCGTGAGCCAAAATGATACTTCATGAATAATACAGACTCACGCGCTAAGAGCACCTCCTCCCTTGGCATGACCGTCTAACTTGGTAATGATGACACTTCCTACTTTTACTTGGTTCTTAAAAGCTTGGGCTTGGTCGAAGGCAGCCTGTCCGATACTTCCGTCCATAACGAACACGATGTTATCTGGTTTCTACATTGATCAGGCGAAAATAAATAATGGAGTGAATCGAGAGAAGACATACCACTGCTTCTGCGATCTGTTGCATTTCCAAGAAGAGACCGGCTTCTTGCTTGTGTCGACCACTGGTGTCAACAATGATGAGATCTTTTCCTTCCTTCTTGAACATTTCAACTCCTTCTGCGGATATTTTGACGGCATCGGCCTCCACATGACTTGGTTTGATCAATGATGTGTAAGATGAAGACAAATGACGCTGTAAATGCTGCAACTCACCTCCCATAGAAAGGAATCTTAATTTTTGTGGCGTTCTGACGTAACTGATCGAACGCACCAGCTCTGTATGTATCCGCACAAACTAAACATGGATTGAAACCCTTCCTCTTGTAAAAATGAGCCATCTTGGACACTGTGGTTGTCTTTCCTGCACCTTGAAGACCGACAAACATGATCACATTGGTCTGCATCAATTGATCAGGGTATTTAATCATATTGTAGATGATTATTATACCTTTCCTTTCTTGGGCTTGTAGGGTTCTTTTGCGGGATCTAAGAGGTTGCAAAGCTCATCAAAGACGGCTTTGTGAATGATTTTTCTCTGATTCATACCAGCAGCCATCTCGTTCAAGTTGACGGTCATTTTAATGTTCTTTCTCAATTTGATGACAAGAGGCAGACTCACATCAGAAGCGACCAGCGCGTTACCAATGCTCTTTAACATATCATCGAGGACCTTGAGATCGCGTCAGAGAAAATCTTCAGTCTCTCTCACCTTTTCATCGATGAGGGTTGCTTTGGTCAAATCACTCAAAGCGGACGTGATTTTATTTCCTAGCTCGGCTAAGACCATTTGTTATTGTTTGGAGGAGATGAGAATTGATCAATTGAAAAGATCTTTTTCTGTTTCATTTGATTGGTCCAAAACAACCTCATATCATATATCACCCGATCTATCTCTTTCAAGATGGTACGCCACCTTCTCTATCTCGATATGGAAGATCTAACTCGGATTTAGCAAAAGTTAGATGAGGAACAGGTGGATGAGTTTAAGGAGGCATTCGCCGAGTTCGACAAGAACAACGACGGTAGAATCAACGGTAAAGAGCTGCAGGCCTTGATGCGCCACATGGGTACGATACAGACAGACGCTGAGACCATGGATATGATCAGAGAATGTGGAGGTATGTTTGTCTTCCCGATGTTAGCCTTGCATTTGGTTACCTATACAAAAGATTTTCAGGAGGAGATTCTATAGACGTGGAGAAATTTTTGACCTGGATGGGGAACCGCATGTCGGACAATCAGAATGAGGCGGATTTGGTCCAAGCATTCAAGGCCTTTGACAAAGAAGGCAATGGTCAGATCAGCATTCCAGAGCTCAGGTGATTCACTTGTCTTGAAGCAAAATTGCCAACAAGAATCTGTCATTCATCTCTCTTCATCTGCATTATTACATCCCTGGAAGCTGCGGCTCACTGCATTTAGGTTCGTGCTGTGTACGCTGGGAGAGAAGTTAGACGACGAAGCAGTGGACCAGATGTTGGACCAAGCTGACCCATCTGGCTCAGGCACCGTGCACTACGAGTCTTTTGTACGCAGCATGTTCCAGATGCAAAAGTGATCATGTAACAATAATACAATTCCAACAACTGTTGTCATTTTCGTACCAGACAATGCTCAGAATATTGTGACAATCTACAACGTTGTTTATGCGGAGTATTGGTTGATGTCTCCGATGATGTGCACCTCCCTTCCGTTGTACTGCTTTGAGAAGGTCTCCTCCAGCAATTTCTTCAACCTGAGCATATCCGCCACAATGCCTCTGATCACAGGAGTTGTAGATGCCATTGTAGAGCTGTACTCTTGCCTCTTACTCTGAGAATATTGGATCGAGGCTCTGCATCTGTCTATGCACCCGTTGATCTGCTGCAAGTTGGAGACGAGGCGGTCAGAGTATCTACATAAATCAATGTTTACAAGCGTTACAGCAGTACAAATAATTACGCTTTCCATGCAAACGCGATCATCGCTCTGAAATGATTGTGAATGAGAAGTACGAACCTCTTGGACGTCTTAATATCCAACAATTGCTTGGTGCGAGGACTGTTGATCAGATTCACAACATTGGCGACGGCAGCCAAGGCCTTGGACAGTCTATTAAGACTGTTGAATTCTGCTATAATCCCGCTGCCCTGAAGAAAATATGAGCGAAAGAGTGAATGTTTTTGCAGCAGAAAGAGGATGTAGTACAATTCGAGTTCTGGATTTACGGCAGTGTCCGATTGATATTGTAAAATGTTTCGTGCATTTGATTTGATATGGTTGACGTCATTTTTAGAAATAAAATATGTGCTCACCTCAACAGAAGAGAAACCACCAAAATCACCCTTGTCACTCTGTTTGACATCTTCTACTCTCTGTTCCAAGAACCCATGTAACTATCTCATGTCAAACATGTGCACATCATATATTATATATAAATGAAAATCTTGTCAAAGATCTTTACCTCCAACAGGTCCGCCACAAACTTGTGCCTCTCTGTGACATTCTCCAGCTGCGTTTCGCGCACTACGGCCGCGTCAGACGCTTCTACAACTTCTATCGCTGCAGAGGAAGAATCTATGTCCCAATCAATCTCGCCACTGTCTTCCACATCCCAAGATATCTCGTCCTGACGTCATGAGATCGACGAAATTTCGGGGAAAATTGATCTCACCGCGGCTGTTGTAGACGGGGCAGATTCGCCAGCGTTGACGCTGGCGGGCTCCGGTGCAATTTCAATCATGGAAATTCCGAGGTTATTCACTTCCGTTTTTCCAGAGGCGTAATCCTCTATGATATTCCAGCTCTTCTCTATGGTATTATCCGTTGTAGACTCAGTTGTAGAGGGCTCTGCCGGACCATTTAATTGGTCCATGTATCTGTTTCCGTTCTTATGTATGTCTTGAAGGGACAAGAGTTGGTCGCCTTGATAATCGGAATAAACTCGGCTGAATTCTTTGTAGTAAGCGATGGAGTTGTAGAACTCGGGATGGCGGGTACCCTCTACAACCCGCTCGAAGATGCCTGGGAGCTCTACAATGAGCTGAGGTACTTCGGCTTCGATGTTTTGACCCTTCGCTTATTCAATATTTATTCACAATTTTGGCAGAAATGCCGAATATTTGTCACAGAGCAGCAAAAACGTTTTTTCAATAATGAAAACTTTGCATGAGCAACTTTCATGTGCCTCTTTTCCCTTCTAAACATAGCAAGGTCTTGTTGAATTCGATGACGTCTCATCTTATTTTGATGCGCATGACTATTAGGAAAATACATTCCACAGAAGAGACACACTCTCACAAACACAAATAAATCACAACTCTACCTGTATGCCGAGGCTGGCGCAAGCTTGGGCAAGCTTGATTTTGTAGTTCTGTATGTTTTTGTTATATTCAGTGTCTTTCCTCTCTAACTCTCCCTGCGCTTTGCTGCACCTCTCTATAGTCTTATTGAGCTGGGGCCTGGACGGGTTAATTGGACCAATTTATATATAAGATACACGCCATCGTTTTTGTGAAATGATCCGGACACTCTGATGAAGATGACGGATTCAATGTGAGAATGGTTAATTTTCGTGTTGCATTATGTCAATGTTTTTCAAATACAACAGAAATGAGGGATCGTGTCTTTGTCGCATGTGATTAAGATAAAAATATTTGGCTCCTCACAATTCAACATTAACCATGTTTGTGAGTATCGTGGCAATTTCACCCAGAAAGATAGAATTTGATTCATAAGCCTTGATGATATCGCTCCACTCTTTCATCAGCTGCAATTATTAGAATGATGCCTTCTGAATGGACCAACCTTCGAATTATAGGTACCAAAAAGATTTTTTGTGTCGTCTTCTCCATTTTGTGGAAGTAGAGTAAGTATATCTTGACAATCATAATAATTGAGAGCTGATCAATGTCAAAACAGTAAAGAACAGATAGATTCACATTCAGAAGTGCGATACGTGTCAAATGCAGGAGCAGGAGGTAAGTGGGCCACAGCTTCCTTCGCTCTAGCCGTGACTGGTGCCAATTGTTTTTTCCAATCTCTGGGTATTTTTCTTCTATCGACCAGCCAGTCTGAAATTAATTAGATTCACTTCTGACTGATATCATCCTCACCGAGTAATTTGTTGATGTGAATATCGATGGGGATATGTCCATCTGGGTTATTGTAACCCTCTCCCATTTTCTGCAATGATCATTTTCACTTCGATATACAAGGACATACCGTGAGTGTGCCCAACATGATTTTCGTATGTATCTGATATCAACCACATCGCATCATTTCATCGGCCAAAAAGTTCGGAAAAAAATGTCCCAATTATGGAGATTATTTTACTATTTGTCACATTACCTTCCAGCCCAAAAGGACGAAAGAAAAATCAACTAAAAAAATGTTTATAAATGTGACGTTTCCGAAAAGACAATAGAGAACAACACCATCACCACCATAGACAACGATTGTGTTTTCCATAAACGCTTATCTCTTGGGCCCTGGTGAGGTGTTATATCGATAAAGACCTCGAGATGTTGGTTCGCTGGTTTTTTCATTCATAAACCGGCAGTAGCCGACACGGTTTTGCACCTCCGAGCTCGGGAATGTATCTTCCGGACCTTAATAAACCGGAAGTTCACTCACCTGCAGCTGGCATGTGCGTATATTCTGGCAGCACGATACACTGCAATAGCCCCGATACGTGTGACATATCTATACAACAAATTTCACATTTAGACCAGGGATGGGCCGAACGTGCGACATCTTCGTGTACGTCTCGCTATATTCCAGTGTATTTCCTCTCTTGTTGGCCACGTGAAGGTTTGCCGAACCAAGGGAAGAACAGATCCCATTCGTAATAATGTTATTACGAATATGTAAGGTCTTACGTGATATTTCGCCCTGGAAACTTCTAAAAGTGTCAATTGAAACCATTCAAGGAACACCGCAGTGTATCTCACGCTCCGGCATCAGGTGTAACCGTGGTAATCGTAGTGTATTTCTCGGAATTTTCTATAAGGAATCTCCGATGAAGTCTAAAGACACCGTGTGTATATTTCAGTCTGACACATCGCGTCATCGGGAACGTCATTTGAGGTCCCGAAAATGCCCGGTCGGTTTTTGTTCCTGGTCTGTTGTGAAACAGAAACAGAAACCGCAAACACGCAGAGGGAGAAAGATGGTGAAGAAAGAGTGGGGCATCTACGACAAACCTTGGGAGTACAGGTCGGCCTCTCAACTGCCCAGTTCGGAGGTATCCGTCCTCATACGGCCACATTCGGCCATCATGTGAACCGAACTGAAATGAACAGGTGCTTCCACGCATGCGCCGTTATTTAGAAATGGGAGAGAAGCGTCTCCCCTATTTTGAGAAGCCAATGGGTAAACTTACTCCCCTCGAAATGGTGGGTCACTCATTCACATGCGAACTCTAACATGGATCCAGTTGTCTATCATTGCTGCTACCAACGCTTGTGCTTCCTCTATATTTTCGCAGTGTACTACAGTGAGAGGACAACTGCAGAGAACTTACGACCCAGACCCAAACACCAGCACCAACCTCGAAAAGATGCGCAAGATGAAGAAAATTATAGATGTGAGTTTGTGTTACTTGGCACCGTTCCCTGGACTAAAGATAATAGATGTTTCCAAACTACGGTCTACTTCCACTGCTCGAATCCATGGTTGCCAAAGGTCACGAACAGCAGGCTTACGAGGTACTCGTAATATCTTAAAGTCGTCCTTCTGACCTCTTTAGATGCTGTCCGCGATCAGAAAGATGGCGCACATCAACAAGAAGGTCTCCAACCGAGGCAAGACGACCGAATCATCATCTGAGGAACGCGCACCATCCCCTTCCTCCGCTCCAGAGTCACCGCAGAGAAGAGACTCCGTGGTGTCACCACCTCCTCCATCAGAGCCCTCCAGGATCTTGCCGAGCCTTGCCTCTCTCATTTACGTTACGAAGAAGGAGGAGCCAGACAAGTCACTCATCACTGAAGTGGACTCGCTGCGACGGGAGCTTGCGGATTGTTACGAGAGATTGAGATACTACGAATCACACTATTACTGGCAAAATCAGAACCAAGGAAGAGGGTTCGCGCCAAGTCCAAACTTGGGGGCCAGACAGATTCTTCATTGAGTGTACATAACGAATAAATTAAAAGTGTTGAGATTCTAAAGATTTTTTGTCATGAGGCGAATGTTGTCTTCCGGAAGCATCTCCCGCAGGAACAACGGAAGTTAAAGATGTCATCAAACACCGTGCCTCGATGATTACCAAATCACTCTCAAAGAAGCTTCGAGGCAACGAGCGTAAATTTGTTGTATGCATATCTATTTATAAAAACAATGTCTAATAATCATCTGAAGTCTGGAGTGCACTCAATATCCCCAAATTCGTGATCTCTTTGAATTGGTACGGTAATTCACTCAGAGCGGCAAGTGCGAAGGCAACATCTCTTTCCCTCGAGCCCGCCACAACCTGTCCGTTTTCACTTTTCAAATTTTGAAAATCGACTAACCTCATGGAAAGGCACAAACTTGAAATTATCAAATTTTCTGGCGGGAAGTCCATCATCGAACCGTCTCATCATCTAATTTTTCAGTGGGTTGTATGAGATGTACACTCACATCCCAAGGGCCGTCCCCGACACCAACCATGACAATGGAGAGGGGATAACTCGAGGCATCCACGATGGCGTCTGAAGTCTCTTGAAGATCGATCACGTCGCCGTCGGCGATGATGATCAAAATATGGTAAGATTTGGCCGCTCGAGTAATTCTCATTGCCTCTGGTTTGTGTCATCTTCACCACGATTTGAATAACTCACGATAAATGATTGGTGCAAAATTTGTCGGTCCCGCACACTTAATGTTGGGTGTCAGCTCATTATACCTCTGGATGATGTGAGAGAATCCAGATGGGATCCTCTCTTTCCAAAACGGAAAAACCGATTTGTCTGTCGTTGCTGAATCTCCAAATCCGTAGACCTGGTATGACATGGGTAATGATCCAAGGCTGTCTGAAAGGAATTTACCGGTACAATCTTATCGTCATCGAAAGCTTCTAGTGTTTGTGCTATAATGGTGATTACTTCTTGATAAGGATTCAGTATCTGCTCTCGTATTCGATGCAAACCGTAACCACCAAAGGTCTTTACACCATTCCACTCATTTGATTCTGTATAATCTATGCCAATGACCACTATAACCGTTATCATTTGTCGTTCAACGAAATTAGTGTCATGCTTACAATTAGAACTCTCTAAGCCATTATCTTTCAGTGCTTTTTGCACATCCTCTATCCTGTGAAATTTTCGGCTGTCAGCCTGAATGGCATGAAAAGACTTTGATTGAGCCTGTCGTGTTCCAAACTGAAATCCTCGACTCTTAATTACGGTGGCACCCATCACATGCGATGTGCCAAGCCAGCTTCGATTGGGGTGATGCAAAAACGGAAATCATCAAATGGCATCAAACAACAAAAACGTCAATAAAATATGCCCGTAGAACTTCCGGGGTACTACTTCGATAAGACAACAAACCGTTATTTCAAAGGGACAAAACCAGAAGAACCAAAACAAGAGGAGGTAATTGCAGTATCGATATGGCATATCTCATTACTACAGCCAATTTCAACAGCGATCGAAACTGAGAGACTCCTAAACACAGTCAATTTAGCAACATTATGCATCGATCACAGATTGAATGGACATCTTGGTGTTGGACATACAAATCCACTGCTATCAAGGTGACAGAGAACACACCTGTTGAAAATATCTATTGATCAATCAATAGACGATCTTACATTCAAACACTATTACATCACAGCAACATCTCCTTTACTTGTGTTTTAGATGATGGATTATTGAGAACAATCACTGACATGGACTTTGAAGAGAGTGGTCTTTCTATGATTGCCAGAAACACGTATTTAGAGTGAGTGTCACCTACATTCCATTTTTCCTTATCAATTATTCAGAATGTATGATGAAAAGTGGAATTTTTTGTCATCAACAGTCCATCAATCCTCGATCAGTAAGGTAGGCTGGTCTCCTAACCCCGGATCCTGGGCGTATCCTCCATAATCATTGTACAAGTACATTCTCACCCTTTCCTTCACTGTACAGCGTGTCACTCCTGGGAAATCATAATTTTCCTGGATCTGTCTTTGTTGGAACAACACCAATTGTTCAATATAAAGGGTCAATATGGACTTTCTCTTGGTCCCCTGATGGGAACAAGTGCTCAGTAGGTAACGTAATCTTACCGTGAGAGTCTGCGGTAATTCACGTGAATTGAAAAGACTGACGAGAAAGGTGCCGCTGGGAGGGCGTCCGTTGTAGATGTGAACAGGCCTGACATCTCAAAAAGTGGAAGTTTACGGAACAATATTTATACGCAGAAAAATGACGTGTTCAAACAACAATTTGATTCGGCGGGACATGTGTTGTTTAACGGTTGTAGAGACGGAGCGGTGAGATTTTACATCGTTGTAGTATGATGAAACCTATTTTCATGATTTTCACTGAATTTTCTGACAGGTCAGAGCGACAGACCTGAGAGCGAGGGGATTACGTAAGATTCCGAAATCTCTGAGAGTTTTCATTGATAATTCGCAGAAATGACGGAGATGTACAGAGATAATACGAGACATTATTCGGTGTCGTGCATGAAATTACTAAGCGACGAAAAATCCATCCTCGTGGCAAATGAGGACCAAACAGTGAGTCTACAACTGTGTAGATATCATTTTTATGAATTTGAAAAAATTTTTAGGCACGTTTATTCGACCGAAGGACTGGTAAAATTTTGCAAAATTTTGGCCACCAGAAGAAAAATTTGAGAAAAATTCCTTTCTGCTTGGACCATCACGAAGATTTTCTTTTTATTGGTGAGATATACAACGTTGTAGATGGCTATTATTAACTTTGAAAAGGCGGGAAAAGCCTGAGGACTTATGATGTGACCACCGGGAGACTCATCAACGAGTGTGCACCTTTTGAGGATAGCATAGACTGCATCGCAACGGACTCTAAAAATAAAGAGAAGCTGTGGTGCCAAACTGGCGAAAGGCTGCACCACGGCACTCTGTATTGATCTGAATAGTCGTTGACTATCTTCTTCAGCTTGACATCTTGTTGGCAAAAGAGTTCGATTCTTATACGTAGATCTGGTCCATCTCCACAGAATTGTCGCCTGTAGGACCGAAAAGGTATTGTTGGTATGAAGAAGAGAGCTCGTGTGGCCAATATGCTGGTGAAATGCCCTCAAATTGCGAATTTTGTGCATTTCGACTTTTACAACGAGACGAAGATGAGGCACATCTTCATCTTCGGCCACGATGCAGAACTTGAGACCATTGTTCAGAAACACACAATGCCTGAAAGCGAGACAGCCAATCTCAGCTTTAAAGGTGAGAGTAATTATTTTCATCTCATGATTCATGTGCGTAGGTCACTCCCCAATTCAGACGAGGAATTGGTTACATGAATCACAATGAGACACCTTCTGGGGTATATACATAATTCAACCATTCTATACTGATATGATTAGAAATATCAGATTGCCGAGCCCATGGACATTTTTTACGAGCTCAGAAACACGCAGAAGATCTATTTCTTGGATGTTCGTCCCGCTGAAGAATACAAGACTAAGCACATCGCTGGAGCTGTCTCATTCCCCATCGAAACATTAGAGGTACATATTTGTTGTCATTTTATTGCTTTTCTGATCTTCTAGGAACGCGCAGCCAAGCTGGTACACAAAGATCGTCCCGTTTACATTCATTGCGATAGAGTAATTATTTTTAATCTCGTACGATCTTGTGATTGACATTTTGGAAGAGCTTTCACTACGAGTCCGAGGAAAAGGAGGATAGATCTTTGATAGCCTCTCAGATATTGAAATCACAGGGATTCCCCGTCGTCAAGGTGAGATTTAATCAGTGTGTATTCTACATTTGTTTCACCAAATTTACATCAATCTGCCAAATGAAGATGAAGCGGTTAATGATTTTATAAATAAGGTTCTTAATGCAAACTATGAGGACTTGAAGACCGAAGGATTCATGTACTACGAATAGACTTCGTCCAAATAAAGATCTACATAATGTATTCAGTCTTGGTTCAAATGACCTGTTCTAGAATCGAAAAATGGAGAACGAGTCTGCTCTGTATCCACTCGGCAGAGGCCACGCGTTCCTCTTTTGAATGAGAATTCTATTTTATAGAGGTCAAATGATTTGGGATTGTTTTAGAGGAGTGAATAACAATTCACTCACTGGAGCGCGCGAGCATGAGGCTGTACGACATGGGCTGTATAACTTTTGAAGAGAACTGGTATTAACAGCTTTGTTTCTTCTGCAGTTAAGATTGACAAAATCTGTAGACATCAATTTCGGTAACAGAGTTGCATTTCCCAGCAAAAATTACCCTCAATTAATGAGAAAATATTTATTTAAAGGGTACCTCCTCGGGCTTGCCATCCTGTCACCGTCAACATGCTGGTAAAATGCCCTCAGATTGCGAGTTTTCTGCATTTGCAGCACCAGTGGAAAACTCTTTCTACAAAGCACATTGAGAATCTTACCGCAAATCCCGAGGTAATGTCTCGATTTCGCAAAATGCGTCCTTGTTTGGTCATTTTTCAAGCAACAGGATGAGAAAGACCTCGCTACTACTGCTCCTATCTTTGGGCTTTGCTGCCTCTACCGACTGGTCTATCCTGACTGACCATGCTCTGTCCAAAATAGCTCCTGGGGATTTTAAGACAGTGACCTCAGACCAGATCGCCTCTATCCCTGTCTCTGCAATCAAAGGTGCCACAGATGATGAGAAAAGACTGAGTGAGAGCAGGTCTCACCGCAGCACAGATGCAGGCGCTTAATGGGTTTGCAGCAGCTGGGTTCACTTCAAAGCAAGTGTCCAAACTGCGACACTGTGCGAGCATCACAGGAGAGGTGTCAGATGATGCAATCGGAGCTTGCAGTGACGAACATAGGTGATGGGTAACTTCACAAACGATGCCATTGGGGCGACAGGAACTTCTTCTTGCCTCAAAGCTATATCACCATCCTCTTTCTCCTTTCTCACGGCAAGCCAAATCCCATTTGTCAAGATGAAACGTGAGCTCTTTCACTGAGTTCCACTACTTTATTAACATCCTTTAACAGATGCTTTGGCTTCACAATTGAACACCCTGTCTCTCTCTGCTCTGGCTGCCATCACTTCGGAACAGGTACTCATAGATCTCCGCTTGGATTGACATCATCAGATCGGCGATCTGGTCTGTGATGGCCTGAACGGTCGTTTCGTGAGTGGTCTGAGCCCTTCGGTTTTCTCTTCTTTCAAGTCTTCATGTGTGTCTAAAATGGCTGATGGCGCATTTTCCTCTGTCACAGAGGCACAGATCGCAGATTTTAAAGCCACAGACGGTGAGTTCTGGAAGTATTCATCTTGTTTGTGGTGCTCTTGTTTCTGAGACATTCGTCAAATGAAATTAGATTCTGACCACCTACAGGTATCACCAAGAAGAAATTTATCCTCTTTAATGGAGAGGCTGCAAAAGGTTTCACTGAGGAAGGGACAGCTAAATTTACACTGAATGGATGTCAAGGAATAGGAGCAGCTGTGATGGGTAACATGAGTAATGAGGGCATGTCTGGACTGAAGAAGTCGTGTGTTATTAAGTTTCTAGACAATGCCTTCTCCACCATATCTGAAGATCAGATCAAGCATTTTGTGAAAGGGGCAGGAGGTACCGTGTATTGAATGGCACAGGTAATAACTCAATTTCCAGGTATAACTGAGAAGCAGTTCATCAAATTTAATGCAGTAGCTGCAAAGGGCTTCGCTCTGGAAGCAGCAGCTAACTTTAACATCTATGACGGGTGTAAAGGAATAGGAGCAGCTGTGATGGGTAACATGAGTAATGAGGGCATGTCTGGACTGAAGAAGTCGTGAGTTCTTAAGCTTCTAGACGATGCCTTCTCCACCATCTCTGCAGAACAAATCAAATATCTTGTGAATGGCTCAGAAGGTACTGTTCCTTCTGACATAAACATAGACATGACACTATCTAGGTCTCACCGAGCGACAATTCAAGAAATTCAATGGGGAAGCCGCGAAAGGTTTCACTGAGGAGGCAGCATCACGCTTTACCTCCTATGACGGGTGTAAAGGAATAGGAGCAGCTGTGATGGGCAGCATGAGCAATAAGGGCATGTCTGGATTAAAGCCTGCGTGTATTTCTCGTGCTCAAGAAGATGCATTCTCCACCGTATCTGAAGAACAGATCAAAGAATTGTTGAAGGGGGCAGGAGGTATTTATAGTCACCATGACAGTAGTTGATATCATTTAGGTATAACCCAGAGACAGTTTATCAAATTCAATGGAACAGCTGCTCGAGGTTTTACCGCAGAAGCCGCTTCAGAATTCAACCCCGAAGACGGGTGTAAAGGAATCGGAGCAACTGTGTTGGGCAACATGACTCCAGGAACTATCTCTGGTGTCACCGGTGATTGCATAACCGTCACTCCTTTTACATCTCTTTCAACTGTTAATGCAACTGCACTCAGCTCTGTTAAAGACTGTAAAGGTGAGAGTCTTGAATAGTGTCACAATATGTCTAATCATCCATTAGTATTATCATCTGAGCACGTGAAGAATCTGATGCCAACGACTTTTGCTGAGGTTGCACCTGAATGTTTTGTTGACCTGAAAGTAGATATGGTATGTATCTGTCGCATTCTGTCTCCAAATCTAATTTAAAAACAGATTACTGCACAACAGATCCAGTCCCTCAGTAATGACAGATGCGCTCTCCTCACCAGTGATCAGGCATCTTCTCTGGACTCAGTCGTTGCCAGAGCATTTACTGTTTCCCAAATCTCTCACTTGTCACTCGCTGCTGTCACCAAGTTGACTGCTGATTTCTATGGAAACTTGACAAAGCAGTATAAGAATGACTTTCTTGACATCTTTTCTCATAAGAATGCGCCATCTGATCTTAAAACCGTCATTGAATTCAAAAAGAAGGTGACTCGATCATCTTACAGCGAGTGGCTAAGTGGGGCGCAGGTTTATGGTGGGAAAGTGCCTGCAGTCTTTGACTGGAAGAAAATAGTAGATCTGGGTGATGTCAGCTGGCTACAACTGGCTGACTTGGACATATCATCAATGCCTGCATCCCTCGACGCTTCTTCTGTCCATTTATTGAACGACTTTGCATTCTCAGGAGTGCGCAAAGAGATGGTGGGTCTAGTGCCTTTTTCTGGTACTTCCATCATACATGTTCAACTTGAGTAATTTAATAGTAATGTATCCACAGATGTCCAGATATACATCTGAGGCTATTGCTACAATCCGATCTGGTCAAGCTCAGTAAGACGGCATCTTACTGTTCGGTCACTTTCCTAATTACATATAGATTCATTACCAGTGAATGTTTGGCAGTTCTCCAACCCAATCAGGTGATTAGATCTCATCTGATGAACAGCTGCTTATATCTTGTCAGATTGCTGCCTTCACTCCCAACAGCATCACAGACATACCATCAGAAGATTTCAACTTCCTCAGTACCTCTCAGATTGCAGCTCTTTCTGCTGATCAAGTGAGTGATCCATTTTCGACTTGTACTGAAGAATAAAGGTTGCTTATCTCAGCAAAGAAGTGTTCTGCAACTCGACTATTGTGTCTCTCCTCACCAGCGAACAAAAGGTCAGCCCTAGATCATGATCTTTCTCACAACCACAGTCTCGTGTGGGAGAGGCCAAATGTGGTACTGGACGACCTGTAAACCCAACAAGACAACCTATCAAACCAACTGGAGGAAAACCTGCTGAACCAACTGGAAAACCTGCTTTGACAACTGGAGAACCTGCTGAACCAACTGGAACAGGAGAAGCACCCCCCGCTACATCTCCAAAGAAAGACGATACCGGGTATGCTGTGATATCACCAAGAATCGACTGACACTTGCACAGAAAGAAGGTTGCCATTGGACTCGGAGTAACTGGAGGAGTGCTTGTTTTAGTTGGCGCTGGTGTGGCCTACTATTGGTTTAAAATCAGACCGCAACGCAAGGGATACGAGTCAATGAGCCATTAAATAAAGTGAATCATCCTTTCTTCAATGTAATTGTTCGAGCCAAAGATTTACAACAGCACAATTCATCCCCTTCTGGACACAAAAAAGGGCTTGTGTCTTTTTATTCAAACGAAAAAGTCTGTCAATTCTCGGCCTGAGCAGCCTCGATGTCTCGTGCTCTGTTCAGCAATTGTCCTGCCATTATATTGTTCTTTGCCACACCTAACCCCTCCTCGTACATATCCGACAAATTGTACAGTGCGCCTACATGATTCTGTACAGTGTCAGAAATGTCGACATGGTATTTATACCGGATCAATTAACAGTGCGTTTTGATATGCGTAGAATGCCTTTTCGTAGTCGCGCTGTGTTCCGAGCCCGTGGAAATACATCATTCCCTCGTTAACAAACGCAGATGCACAGGTTAAGTTGGCAGAGGATGGTCCTGATACTGTTGATGCTAGGGTACTCAAATTAGCACCTGTTAAAATTTTAAAATTTGATCAATAAAAAAACCATAAAATACCTGAATTATTTGTGCGGGCAGAGAGGGAGTACATTTCCAATGCCTTGGCATAATCTTGTTCCAAGAACGGTAGCCCTTCGTCCCCCCTCTGTATTGCCTCATCTACATCTAGTTATTTCATGATATTTATGTGATGTCGCACCTGACATGTGAGATATCTCCCCGTGGAAATATAAATCGCCATAGGTGAATAGTGCGTCGGCATCTTGCAGGTCTGCCGCCTTTTTTAAATATTCGTGAAATTTCTGTGAGAAATCAGGAATATATTTCAGAAATTTCACAGACTTTTCTGTTCTCCGGAACACCGTCGCCGCTTCTGTACATTGTACAGAGGTAATATAAACTTCCAGAATGATTTTCTCCCGCGCTTTTTTCCAAAAAATGAAGCGCAGTCTCAACGTCCCGTTCCAGGAACCCCTCTATACCCTGGTGGTGGGCGTGACCTACTCGTGTTGTAGATGTCATTCTCGCGCCAAAATTTACCTAACCAAAATTGAGCGTCGAGGTCACCCTTTCTGGCAGCGTGTTTAAAGAAGCCCAAACATTTCTGCAAGTCCACCTTCCCAACATTCAGAAATTGTGTCATAAATATTCATTTTGTAGATTCTACAATGATATCTACAACTCGCCTCGCCCTGGGCGTTGTCGCCGTCAAAGTACATCGTACCCAGTTGAAAAGCCGAAGAAGCCGAACCATGTTGGTCCACTGCAATGTTCAACCATCTTTCAGCCTCTTCCAGATTTCTCTCGAGTTTTCCGGGAATTCCACGTCTGTATATCACTGACATCTGTCACATGTCATGATATCTTCACAATCATGATCAGTACCGCATTGATGGCCTCCATGTAGCCGGAATCTGCACTCTTTCTCAAAAATTTGAGACCCTCATCGACGTTCACGATGATATCATCAGCGGCAGCGGCAGATGCTATGGTCTGCCCCAGCTCCATCCTTTTCTTTTTCTTTTGGACATTCCGCTTTCTCTCGTGCTTGAACCATTTCCTCATGTCAAATGTCGATCTACAACGATTAGATTTATGATTTATTTTTATTTACATCGGATGCCATGAAGATATGATCACATATGAAAAAGTGCAATACAAGAAAATGATTTTGACGTGTCACGGTTCTAAAAATAGGACTGTGCATCTATAACGCTCAAAAACTCACTCTTGGTCACGTTGTACAAGTTGCCCGTCGACCATCGAAAATTGTTCGTTCTCAGGGTCAAAATAGATGGTCCTGTCTTTCGGCAAAATTGGCGCGAAAGTGCTCTTGACAGTACCTGTCAGATAGCCTACTGCCACCGCGTACTGAGCTCTCGCTCTGGCTGTTTTATTTCCCGCCTAAAATTTCAGAGAAAATTTTGGCGGGAAAAGTCACCTCGTCCTCTATGATGATTTCCTCGAATTGACCAGGTTTCCTGGGAACAGAAGGTGTCTGTAAGAATCATTATGCATATCCATGGAAAAGTTCACGGTAACAAACGTATTACAGCGGTAAGTACCGACAATTGCTGAAAAAATATTTCAAAACAAGATGAGGACCTTTTTTGGGATGAGCGAGGTGTCTTCTGAAGACGCAGCCAGAAACCATTGGAATGCTTCCTTTTGATCGAGCTCACCACCGACTCCTTGTGCACACATTGTGGCTGTACACGACATTAGAAGCCAAACATGAGGAAATAATGGGAATGATTAATTAATCAAACTAATACCATAAAGTAATTGTGATGGCACGTGACCTCTTCCTGCAGCAGATAGACAACAACTGCGCAATATACTCTGATCTGTCTCATCTAATGCACCGATCCCTTTTGAAGTCAAGAGATTAATCATCCCAACTGTCTCTTGGAGTGTTCCTGGTCCTTCAACATCCTCTGCACTGTTTTCTGTTTCTAGTCAGTCTTTAATATCAAGACAATCAAGACCTGTAAAGTATCTCTTTGGAAATGAACACGTGAGTGTTTGAGATGTTATAGGTGGTATCGTCCACGCTGAATAATGGACTGGCTTTATTGATCGAGCAGGCAACGAAAGAGATCGAAGCGAAGAACACTTGGAAGTTAAAACCCGAGCACAGAGCCTGGTGATCATGTTTGTGATGTTGAATTATGCTGCAACACTACAACGAACAGTTCGAAAAGAGGATGATAGAGATAAATGTAGGGGCTTTAGAATATGCTTTATAGAGTTTAAGTTACAAGGTCGAGGAGGAGTTGACAGGAAGATACCTAAAGAGGGTCAATATTTGATCGATAGAGGTATCGATTGTATTGTTTTGGGATCAGTGAATTGGCTTGCATAAATGCGTTTCTCATGTAATCATGGTCGATATTTTGGGGAAAAAAGATGGTCATCCTTTGGTGTGAAAGAATAAAGAAGTGGCAAATCAATCACCTGCTGTGCTCCTGTGGACCGGAAAATGTGGAGAGCTTGTGCCAACATTATTGCGATATCTTGGACGATATCTCATCCGAATGTTTCCATTCCGTTTCCGAACTTTTTTCCCGCCATTTTACGTCGTTTAAATTTTGATTCAAGTAAAACGGAACAAGTAAAACGGAATAACATCTGATCTTTATATCACAGCAGCAGCTGTGAAACCTAAGAGGTTAAATCCAGTGACCATCACCGCTTCTGTTGCGGCGCAGAGCTGCAGTCTTGATTTTTGTGCTGGGTCGCCCAGGATACGGCAGGTGCTATAGAAGGAGTGAAACTTTGTGGCGACGTCATAGAGGTATTCGCATAGAAGCTGAGGGCTCAGATTCCTCTCTACTGTTTCTAGGACCTTTGTTTTTTAACATCATGCAATCACATCAAAGAATCGAATTTTTGGATCTGCAGCAGAGCTGCAAAGGCTTGTCTATGCAGCTCTACCAGTTTAGAAGTGAAGTTTGGCTCTTTGTAGACGAGGTGGTAAATTTCGAAGAATAGAGTGGAAAAATTACTTCTGGCAGAGAACACAACGCCATGGCAAGAGCAAGTTCGTTGGGATCGTGGAATTGTGGCAGTTCGTCCTTCGTACAAGTCAATTTTGTGATCAAATCATAGATAACGCACGAAACCGTGTAGTTTCACGTTAACAAACGAAATTTGGCGGGAACTTTTAAGTTGTTCAAAAGTAAAACATTTCACGCAAGATAATGTGGGTAGTTACCGTGGAGATGGTCACGTCTTGGCCAGTTCTCATCTGCAGTTGAGATCTGACGGAGCAGATCCGCACATAGGCATACATCAGGTAAACAGCCGTGTTACCCTTGAAGGACAACATGCTTTCAGCAGAGAAGATGTAATCACGTCCGTGGCACAGATCGAAATACTGTGATCTTCAATCTTCTCCTCTACACCGTTGTAGATTGCCAAGAAAAAATCACCTTCAGTGCGTTGAAGGCGATGGCTTCTGAGAGTTGAGTTGATGACAATTTTGATTTCCTTTCTTGCAGTAACTCTGGCTTCGTGACGACTTTGCTTATTGCCTCTTGCAATAGATCCTGCAGTGGATAAGGCGATCCATCTCTGCTGCTCAGCTTCTTGCCCTCAGCGTCTGGATGGTTTAATAGCGTGAAGAAAATACATTATGGGACTCACTCTTGATGAGGCCGAGGCCGAGGTGGTCGACCCTGACTTTCTCTGAGTCTAACCATCCAGCAAGTTTTGCCACCTGTCAGACAGTAAGAACACGACAGTTACCGAGTTGCTTCTGGGTAACTGACGCGAAAGGAGTTCCCACATCACAAAACACAAGAACAACGAAAATGTCGAAAACTCACCGTGAAAATCTGCTCAAAATGCATCTTCTGTCCCAAGTCTGTGACGTATATGATCCAGTTCTTACCACTCTCTATCCTCTGTTTTATGCAGGCCAAATCCGTCGAGGCATACAAATAAGCCCCATCCGATTTTTGTACAATCACAGGGATCTACAACTAAACTAAGAAGACTAAAATTTAATTTTTTTTAAATATTAAAATAATAATAATAAATATTAATAATTCTAATATTTCAAAAAAATTAATAAAGGTGAAGGAGATGACATAAAATTTATAAAAGTGGGATAGAATCACCTTGTGGCCATGGAGAAAAACGACTTGTGCGCCTTCTGAGCGGACGAGCAGGTTCTTATCCTTGAGCTCTTCTACAACACCATCCAGCATCGGGGCATAGAATGATTCTCCACGTTCCTCTGACACGACACCCAACCTGTCAAATATCTGTCCGAGATGTCAATGTCAGAACCAAACGAGATGGTTTCCTTGTCCATCTGCAGAATTTGCATTTTTTCTGCGGCTCTGCCGCAGTGTTTTTATGCACTTGGACGCAGATTTATAATGATGCGGTATTCATCGGTTGATTATGGGTTCTTTACTACAGCACTCTGCCGCGGATTTGTGAGACCAAGGTTCTGTGCAGCTTTGCTGCAAGCATATGTCAATTGTATAATTTCCCTCAAAAATAAAGACATCTCATCGAGATGTCGTGACGTCGCACCTGTTTAAAACCCTTGCGGGAGGCCGCACAAAGTATTTTCCATCCTCTCTGTACTTCTTCCGGTGCAGAATCGATCCGCTGTGACGTTCAACTTTCCCGCCAAAACAGAACTTTCAAGTTTCAAATCCGCACCTGCATCGCTTTGGAAGTCTTCTGTGCCCTGGCGTTGAAATCGGGGTCATTTGCTGCCCTTTGTTTGGCTTCTACGTACAATGATGACAAGTAAGAGGGTGTGGGCCACCTCGACTTTTCAGTGAAATTTCATTCCACAATCCGTCACCTGTTGGGGTCGTCTATGGCACCGATTTGAACAAAATCCAAGTTATTATCCAGCGCGTGGCAGATCACCATGGCAACGGGAACTCCAAAGTCACCAACGTGAGATATTCTTTCCACCTGTTTCTATATGTTAAAATTAATTTTAATTTGAAAACAGAGGATATGAAATATATTAAATAAAGACTTCACGAAAAATTAAAATGTTCAAGAAGACAGAGCAGCTGTGATAATTGACGTTGAGTAGAGTATGGAATCGGTCGGTCAAATGCCATGAAGTACGTTGTTGGTTGTTGATCACGTGGAAAATCTTTTATTTCTTTTGGTAATGATGAAAAATCACCTGATGGCCCATGTACTCTAATATTCTGCACAGAGAGTCGCCCATTATGATCGATCGAAGATGGCCAACGTGAAGCTCTTTACACATGTTGGGTGATCCGAAATCCACCAACACCTTCTCTGCTCAGGAGTGACATGTACACATCTCTGTACCTGTTTGGGATCTTGTGTCTGTAACATGCTCTTTAGACATTGATGAGGTTCTTGAGATGACTCTCGTAATTTCGCCATTTTATGAATGGTGGAAGACAGTACTGATGGCTGAACACAAGTCATTTTCATCACTTTGGGGATGAGATCATCACAGCACCTTCAGTGTCATCTCTATTCTGCTTGTGTCATTGATCAGTGTTGATTGAATCAAAGAGTCCTCATTCAGGTCGAAGGCCTCCTGCAGTTTCTGCGCTGCCTCTTCAGGTTTTGTTCCATTCGTTTTTGAGAGCAACATGGCTGCTGAGGAGAGGTAAATTGGAGCACCAGAATTGTGCAAGTCTGGACGACTCAATCTCTCCACCATTTTCTGGTTGGCTGTTGGATAAGCTTTCTTGATTGCATTTCCCACTTCTTTGGATAATAACGATCTGATGTTAAGATTTGATGCCGTTTGATTGATCTGACGAACAGGTTGAACACGGATCAGCGGATATATTGAAGGAGATCGTGAAAAAGAGCCACATGAAGAGATGACCCTCAACATGATGAACAGTTTTCAAGATGATCAGAATCGCCAGGGCATCATATGAAAAAGAGGGATTAAAGTGCATTCATCTACAACTCAATGCAATAAAACCCTTTTTATCAGCAAGATGTAAACTCTGAGAAGAAACAAGTACTTTGAACAACATACAGATTTATTAATTTAGTTTCGAACGTGGATTAGTACAAGAGAAGTATTTCTGTAAAACATGAGAAGATGTTCGTGCCATATTTTGTCTAAATCACCTCATAGAATGTAACAGTTCTTTACAAAGAATGCTTTAGACTTAGTCGAAGTCTAACCTTCTTGACCTCAGCCTTTTCGTCTTCATCATTTCCTTCACTTGGATTGATCTGTCAAAAATAAATTTCTGTCTTTCGGCGATGAAAGAATGTCACCTCTGTTTTTGGAGAGAAAGAACCCAGTGTGCTCGTTTGCCGTGCAGTTTTGAAATCTTCTGTTTCAATATCGTGTTGCGTGTGCATCTCTGTGCGCTATATACAATTGCCTGGACAATTCAATTACATCCACGAGGAAGTGATGACTACTCACACTTGGGAAAGCACCGAGTCGTTTAATTATCGTCTTGAAAGTTTCCTTCAGATTCTCTTCACTGGAGATGTCCGCGGACATGGAGAATACTGTGGCTGTATAATCAGGTAAAGCTTTGATCTCGTCCTCCAGTGATCTCAATTTTGATCCTCTTCTTCCCACTAACACAACAGAATAACCCTCGCTTGCGAATCTACATTCCATTAATCTCGGCTTCCATGTGAACGACAAGCGACAACGTACTTCATTGCATTTGACCGACCGATTCCATACCCAACGCCAATTATCACAGCTACTTTCTTTGTATTCATCCTCTGTTGCTCTCCTCCCTTTTCTTGTGAGAAAACTACAGCACCTACGCGTGATTTCGGAGATGTCACGATTGGTTGTTTGCGGAAAAGTTGAAAAAAGGTTCGGTCCTCTTCTGACCGGAGAATTCCACTGAGGTTGTCACGGAGATAGAATATTGCAGCATTGAGCCAGATATTGGCTGCTAAACCAAAGATCCAAGTTGTAATCATTGTGAAAGAGGAGATACTTCTTACCTGTTCATTCGCCACTCATTCCAAGCTGTTAAACCTCCAAACTGTGGGACCCCCTTCCAAAAGGAAGGCGGAAAAGTATTTAAATAATGACATCCCCATAATTATTTGACTTTTATGCCGCGGGGAAGGCGGAAAGAAACGTCAGAAAGTGACAGTTTAACCGGAGAATTCCGTTGAGACAGTTCGTTTGAGCGGAGAACAATAATCCGTGTTTGACGCATTCCGCCGTGAAAAGTCCAATTCCCCGGGTTTGGATGCATTTATCACTCATTTTACACGGTTCTTACCGGAGGCAACCACGGTCCTTTACCGCAGAAAAACAAGTTTACGAATGTTTCAAATTTACAAACCCACACATTTGTTTTATTCCACAAGGTTGGTGTGTTGTTTGCAGAGACGGGCGATCAGTGCGGACAGCTGTAGCAGCGAGTTCAGTCCTTGAACAATCTTCACGTGTGTCAAGCCGATCTCCCTGATGAAGTGTAACTTGGTCGTTTCAGACATCTCCTGGTTCTGCGGTCTTGGTCAGCGGAGGTTTCCAAAATAACACGTCACCTTTACAACTTTGTAAAGAGTGGAGATGATGTCTGCTGATGAATACCCCTCTTTCCACAGGCCCTCTAAGAGGTCGTGTGCTTCATTGAAGCTTCCCTTGATGCAGTTGTCCACCAGTGTCTTCAGAACCAGGGGATGTGGTTGGTCACACACCTGGAGGAGATGTCAACTATAACCCATTTCGGATATGTCAAGAGCTTAAGTGTTCCATTATAGACTTCTCCAGATATTTCTAGTTCGTGAAAGGTTTAAGAGAGCCCACCTGGAAGACATTTTCGGCGCTTACAAACCCAAAACCAGAATGTGTGGCTTGTAAGTTGTTCAACGCTTGTCTCATATCTCCCTCAGCCGTGAAAATAATCGCCTCAATTCCTGCATGACGTCACGACTGGTCCAAGAATGGATGTAGAAACCTTCTAGATCGTGGGGGACTTTCTCTGCGTCGATCACCTTCTTTAATCGCTGGAGGACCTATTTGGATGAGAAATTACAATTTATTATTTTTAAACTCATTTTTTGAATTGAATTTTTCCCTTGGCCTCGTTCCTTACCGTGGGACCCTTCGGTAATAACGGACGATTTATTTTATCGCGTTTCACAAGCACTATATTTTATATTTATTTTCATATCACATTTCGAATGATGATGTATCATGCGCACAGAAAAAAAGGAGTTGGCACATACTTGAGCGTCTGTAAGCCTTGTATACCGCAGGATGGCACATCTTGATTGTATGGGCTCGATGATCTTATTAGAATAATTACAAGCGAGGGCGAATCGCGTTGTTTCTGAGAAGATTTCCATAGTTCTTCTCATTGCCTGCTGCGCTCCTTCTGTCATGCTGGAAAATCAGAATTTAATCATTGGTGACCGATGATCATTTTTAATGCGTTTGGATGGAATCTATGACCGTCTAAAACCGAAGCATGAATGTTTTAACATGCACCGGGGAACGCAGTCAAATGTGAGGAATGATTAAAGATGAAAACTCACTTGTCTGCCTCATCAAGTATGACAATCTTATGTCTTCCAGCGGGAAGATTGACCTTCTTTTGTGCAAACATTTTGATCTGATTTCGTACGACATCTATTCCTCTGACAAATCAAAATGTGATCAATACCATCAGAACCTTACCTCTCATCAGATGCATTCAGTTCTAAGACAGCCTCTTTATAAGTTGGCCCAAGAAGTGCATGAGCCAAACACAATATGCTGGTTGTCTTTCCAATTCCAGGTGGTCCCTAAAACATCAGGCTGATACAAAATCTTAAACCACTCACCGATATAATTAAATTAGGCATGTTTCCCTCCTCAGCGATGACCTCTAAACGCGATACAGTTTCTTCATTTCCCACAACATCTTTGATCTCGGAGGGTCTATATTTCTCAACCCACGGGAGGTGTCCGATCTCTACTGCAGTTGTCATCATTCGTCGTCGTGAGAGATGATCGAATGCCACGAAAGCGCGGGAAAATCCTATACAACCAGCCAGAAATAATATTGAGGACATTTCCTCACTCAGTACCTGAAAAAAGATATCACATCAACGCAATGACGTAGGTGGAGGAGTCTAACCTGCAACCACAGGCATTAGAAGTTTTGCTTTGAGATCCATTCTCTACCATTAAATACACCAACACCAACAATTGTCTCGTTATTAATCAAATCGAATATATATTCCTAATATAATTCTGACTCTTATTCAAAAATATCCTTTAGGGTTTATTTTCTTGAATCATTATTATTTTTCATTTTGGGGACCTTTCTTCAGAAACAACCCTTTTAGAATTGATGTCGCCATTTGTCGCCAGATTATCACTTCTGAATACCTCTTGGAGCATCAACAATATATAATCTATTCCTTATGAAAAAGCTTCCTAAGCCATACTCCTCTTTGACCCTCCTCTTCTAAATCAATAAATGATATTTTGATGATTGATGTGTTGAGGTTTGACCATTTATTGATGGACAGTTCATCAAAAGATTTGTACAACTCAATGGTCTTAGCAAACTCTCTCCCATGGCCAAGATGTTTCACCAGCTATATTTTCAAATTTGATTTTGGCACAAATTTGCAACAGCTTTTCTATGTAGTTCTTGTCCCATCATTTTATGCCATCAAGACTCACCCTCAGAGGTATGTATATTGTACAACACAAAGACCTCAATTTCAAAGACATTCAGATGACCAACAGAGCTGCTGTTTTTACATTAAAGACTTGGAATAAAGCGAGAGTTTATTGGTTCATCTGCAGTTCAGATGTGGAATCTTCAGTGACAAAAAGTAGCGCCCACCGGGGGGCTCGAACCCCCGACCACACGGTTAAGAG